>PVKA01010207.1:0-65313 GCA_004027165.1 Ctenomys sociabilis | reverse complement strand
ACTTCCAAAATTGCTGTACAGATTTAATGCAATCCCTATCAAATTGCCACCAACATACCTCCCAGATATAGAGAAATCAATCCTAAAATTTATTTGGAACCACAAACGACCTAGAATAGCAAAGGCAATCTTGGCCAATCAAGAAAAAGCAGGAGGCATCACAATTCCTGATTTGAAATTATACTACAAAGCCACTGTGGTAAAATCGAAATGTTTATTTTGGCTCCCAGTTTGTAGAAGTTCCTGTGCATAATCAGCTGGCTCCACCTTGGTGTGGCACAGAAGAGGAGAAACAGTTTATTGCACTCAGATGGCAGCCAAAGCAGCAAACAAGTGACCATAGCAGCTTCTTTCTGCCACTTTCATAGTCTCTCTAGGGTAAAGCAGGTACCCAGCCCATCAGTGTGAATTTCCTAATGACACAGCCTTAATCCGAGCATCACCCACTGGAGATCTGGCCCCTCTGGAAAACAGCCCCAGTTGGACTGCATATGGTTGTGGGAAGACATGCTGATACAAACTATAACATTTTTAAAAATTTTTCAAAATAAGCAAGTCCCTTCAAAATGGAAAGCACGTACTATAAATGTGAGTCTCTCTGTCACTCTTCTCTCTCTCACTTTCCTTTTCATTTATTCTTTCCACTGTCTCCCACTCTCTGCCCCACTTTCCCTCTTTAAATATTATGTTTCATAAGTGTGTGTGTGTGTGTGTGTGTGTGTGTGTGTGCGAGAGAGAGAGAGAGAGAGAGAGAGAGAAATGATACAGATGTTTAATAAAATTTTCTTTTCAAACAACTTTGAATTTCCTATGGGAAAGACATATCTTGGAAACTTAAAGCAAAGACAGAACAATAAACACCAACAGCCAAAACCTCAAATACGGATGAGCCTATAATTCTGGGATAATGACTTCACTTAACACCGGAAGGTCCTAAGTTCAAATCCCACCATGGAGGAGAGGGCTCAGACAAAGAGAAAGTAATAGGGAACATGAGACTACTACCAGTACCTGTGGACATATTGTTAGCATTTTTAGAAATATAGAGTACAAAGATACTGTGTATTTCAGAGTTTAGACAGATAACCTCAGAAATAACCTATTATTTTTAGTATAATTTTTCTTCCATGAGCAAAGAACCTAGGAAAACATTGGTTGGTCACATCCTTTTGTATCAGAACCTGATTTCAAATTAAATACTTACTGAAATTATGGCTTCTGGAACTGTGTTGCTATTTTTAATATTCAGCATGGCTCTGATTTTTTATTTATTTTTATCTTTAGCAAGTTAAACATTGCCTGCAAATGAGAGATGAAGAGAAAAAAGACACTGGTTGATGTCTGTTCTCCTTTCCTAGGACAAGTGCAAGTGATGGGTCCCTGCCAACATAAAAGGCCAGAAACTCTGACGTCCTTGTGCCAACACATTGTGTCCTTCACATCATACCAACTGGTGAGCCCCAAAGTTGATTGCAGGAAGAATTTCTCATCAGTGCAATTTACAAATGAAAATTCATAGGATGTAAAGTTGTAAAATATTTCCCAAATACTAAATTATTTTTAGTAAGCTGATTCTAAAAAGAATAATTTCACTAAAAGAGAGATTTTTCCTCATAAATGTTACGTTACTTTTTTCTTTCTGTTAAGCAGTCTCTAATGTTTGCCAAACAAGTGAAAATTTAAAAATGAAGCTTGTCTACAGTTTCAATAAATCACTGCCCTGTGATGTATCTAATTATGAGGCATATTTATGTACATATCTGTGAAAATTTGAATCCATGGATCAGACTAAAGGCAGAGAAATAATAAGTTGTTGAAACATAAAGTAGCAGTAATTTTGTTTTCCCATGAGGGAATGCTATGCAGAGAGAATTTGTCTTAGTTACTCTTCTCTCATTGCTGGGACAAATACCCAACACCCAAAAGGAAAGAAGGAAAGGCTTATTTAGCTCACATTACTGCAGGTTTCAGTCCGTACTCGGCTGGTTCCAAGGCAGAGGGGCACATGGCAGAGAGCATCAAGTTCATGGTGGCAGGACAACAACAATGCAACAAAGAGCAATAGCTACAGAAAGTCTGTCTGTGTCTTGTATTACATTCAGACTCTGTGCACCAGCCTGGGGGAAGTACTCACACCCATAATCCCAGCAGTACTAAGACCCATAATCTCAGCCTTGGATCACACATAATCCCAGTGGATCATGAGTTAATCACAAACTCTAGAAGTCCCCACGCATGACTACCTGAAGCTTTGGGGAACAACTAGACAAACCATAACAGAATCATAACATAATTTGATCAGAGCAGAAAGAAGTGGCACCATAGATCAGGACAGCAGGTCATCCAGTAATACACAAGTGCTGTGGGAGGGTCTTCATACCAAACTTTGACAAAGACACTTATGTGACCCATGCTAGTAGGCTGAATGGGGCCGTTTTCTGTATTTTTAGTATAATTTCTGGACAATATGTTTCCAGGAAAAAATAATGGCTATAAAAAACAGTAATTGGTGAGTGTGTTTAGGTACTTAAGAGACCATACTGAAAAGCTAGGAAGGCTGCTGCAAGGCCTTCATGTATCTTGCACTTAGGCCTGCTATCCTTTCTTTTGAGAACGTATGGACACTTTAAGTACAAGGACAGCCATTAGGGTGTGTTATGCATGTACAATAGCTTACCACAAGGAAAGCAATCATTACATGCTGCAATCACATATTAGTAAAACTATCCTGTTAAAGAAAAGAACAAAGGGACTCTTGAGCTTTTGACAGAAGCCTGGGTACACTAGGGCTGCGCAACTCCATATAATATTTATGATGATTACCTGAAATTGTGTGACTGTTAAAACTTGGGAGATGGGTAGTGTTTCTGTCTGTTCTGAAAGACTATGCAGAGAATTACCAACAAGGGAACTTTTCATCTTTTGTGGACATCATAGGATCCCAGCTACTAAAAGCTAAAGGGATGTAATATGAAAAATACGAATAGACGTGTCAAGTAAAAACACGACAAGGTAGTGCAGATACTGTGTGTTTGCTGTATCAAGTCTATTTTCAAATGTCAAGAAACTTCATCTTTCCTGCTGAGCTGTCAAATCACTCTTGTAACAATATTTCCAGAGACAAAACGTCAAGAAGTGAGGGTGTAACACCAGTGATGGGGCTCATCTGGAAAGAACCGAGCGCGCTGTCAGCACACTTTGGTGCTGCTGTGCACGTGTAGAAAGTTCCCTTCAAGACATCCTCAGGAAAATTGGACAGCAGCTCCTCTACCTTCTTCTCTAGGGTTCCAAATAAATACTTACAGTTCTGTAGTGATGCTTGCTGGATGATGAGTACTTCAGCATCAATTTCATTACCTTAGCAATAATCAAAGTCTTACTTTTGAGCTGGAAAAAGTGAAAGTCATAGAGAACAAGTGACTTGTCCAAAGTCATTAAACTGACATTCAGAGAGCAGAGGGAACCTTTTTAAGTTGAAATGTAAGACTTTCCTTTACGCTACAACATGCAAAACTTTATTTTCCAAACATAAATGTGAATTTGTTATCTTAAACTGAAAATTTGTTAAGATAAACACAAAACTACTTACATAGTTTTTTTTCTTTTTTCTTTTTCTTTTTTTTTTTTACAATTTTAAGAACATGTAAAATGTATCAGTTTGGGGACATTGAAAAATTTTGATAGTCAGATACCTGTTGCAGTGGACCTTTCCCACTCCAGAGATAAGGGTTGTCATTTATTTTGTTTAAAGTCTGTATGAATAAGAACAGAGAGAGAGAAAGTTGGTCAATGTGTCAGCAATGTGGCTTTAGAAATAATTATTTGCAATTTCTGTAGAAAAAGATGATTTAAAAGGCAAGACTGAGTAATTGAGGCTATAATTCTTTCCACATATGAAAATTAAAGTAAGCAGGAGTAGCAGTCTTTGATTTCTTACCTACTTATGGAATATCAACACTTCCTCTATTAACATATATAAGATTCCTATTTATTTCTTTGGTACTAATTCCATCAATGCAGTGGTGAGCTAGTATTTTTGTTCTTTCTTCTCCTGATCAATGTACTACAAACATTAAGAAAAGCACATAGACTAAGATATTGATATCAGACCACAAAATGCATGATTATTTATAGAGTATCAGAACAAAGATAAATTAGTAATATAGTCCTTCTCTCAAGAGATTTTGCGTAGCCCTTTGAAGGATAGTACTCTGGAGGTTGAGGTCATAGTAAAGCAACCTGGGAGAAATCTTTACGCAGCTGCTTGCTCTATGAAAGTATGTGGAAAATAAGCAGATGACTTCAATTTACAGTGTCATTACTCACTTCACTACAGACACTGTCCTAGCACACACTCATGCCAGGCATAGAATTATGTTCCCACGTGTCTGATACTTGAACTACAATGTGTCAAGGCAGATTTGGAAAAGAAGGTGTTGCCTGATAGATAGCATGTATTCATTTTAAGTAAAGATGGATAGGTATTCACCTCAGTTTCCCTAAGGCAGCTGAACCCCCCGTTTCTGTCTATCTGTCTTTCTGTCTGTGTCCTCTCTCTCTCTCTCTATCTATCTATCTCTATCTCTCTCTGTCTCTCTCTCTCTCTCTTTCTCTGTTTGTCTGACTCTGTCTCCATGTCCCCCTGCCAGCATTCAGACTGTGCAAAATAAAAGTTGATATCAAAAAGTTGAGATTTGGTCAACTATATTAATCACGTTGGCCACTTGACAAAGATAAGTCCTTTTATTCCTAGACAATGTTTAGTAATTTATGTTCAATTAACAATAAAAATATTCAATTAATAAGATAAACATATTTTGATCTATCTACATATATATTATAAAACCTATACACATATCTATCACTTCTCAAGCTTGTTTTTGGAGGTAAGGTTATTACATATTACTTTCAGAAAGACGAGAAAAAAAAAGAATTACTGTATTTGGTTATTCAAAGAAATTGAAATAAATCTGATAAGAGAATATTTGTGTTCATATTCATCTCAGTGTGATTTACAATGGCCAAGATACAGAAGCAACCTAAATATTCATCACTAGGTAAATAAGGACAATGTGGTGTACACAAGATGGAACTTTTATCAGACTTTTAATAAAATTTGTTTGACAAAGAACTTTTTGAGAATATAGTTGTATTTTCCACAAAGTATAACATAAAATTTGGACCAAAAACATTATTTCCTTTTATATAATAATGGTCTTAGAATATATAACACAAATCCTATGGTTGTAAAATTTTCCTTTTATGTGGTTAAATAGATTTGTAAAACATAGAATTGTCTCCAGTTTTCAGTTTAGCATTTGGTTTCTCTAGGCACCTGCATTCTACTCTGGACCAATATTTTGTCAAAGTCATCCCTAATGCCATATGCGACATTCTCCAAATAGAAATGTGCATGTTTGCAATTAATTACACACCTACAACGAACTGATTTTAGTGGTCCTCAGTGAGATTAAACTTTGTACCAGTTGTATCTACACTAACATCACCTAAAAATTATCCTGCAGGAATTAGAAAGTAACCAAGATAGTCATTTTAGTTCTCAAATAATTGCTTCAGACCTCCATCTTAAATATTTTAGATCTCTGAAAGCAATGTTCTTCTCCATTTGTATAAGTAACAATAAATTACCTCAGTTGGAAAAGATTCAATATTGTAAAGAATTCTACAATTATTTTTACTTTCTTGAATTAGAAATAGAACATTACATATGAAACAGATTCAGTGTTTCACAGAAACCTGAGATCATATGGAATAGCTATGATAAAAATATTGGCTTGCACGGAGCCTGTATTTTCTAACCTTTCTGAGATAATCTTAGCATCTTCTCTCTGGGAAAGAGCACATGCTTAAGGATTACTCCTGGGCAACCCCATAGCCCCTCCCTTCTTCGGCACAGGGGACCTGCTGATGGTAGTCACTCAAAGTACGGGTTGAATTGAGGCAATAGGAGGTATAATTGTTTTACAGTCCACGTGCTATTTTATTATTATTTTCATTTTTTTAAATTCATGATTTATGGGGCTGGGGAGATGGCTCAGTAGAATAAGTACCTCCCTGGCAAGCACAAGGGCCTGAGTTCAATCACTGCTTTTGCAAAAAAAATAAAAAAAATAAAAATAAATAAATAAATAAAATAGAAATTCATCATCATCATTTATTTGGCACAGGTCTCACTGTGCAGCTTGTACTCACAGTCTACTATTATTTTCCTTTTTTATTAAAAGGTACTGATGCTGAGTGGAGTTTTTTGGCTTTTGCTTTGTATTAGAGTAATTTAATATACTAGCATAAATACATGAGACCATAAAGTTGGAAGCTGAGGGTTGGGAATGTAGATCAGTGGCTTATGTGCCTGTCTGCCAGTTGCAACGTCCTGAGTTTGATTCCTAGTATCAAAAATAAAAAAGAAATGCCTTGAAGATGGACAGTGAAAAAAGAAAATGAGACTTGTTACAAATGATTAGGTTTCCAACAACTTTTATGGAGATTCATAGTATTTATAATTTTTGCTTCTGACTTACAAATGCTAACAGAATGATGTATATATTCCATAATATTCATAAAATTGGATGACAGTGGGAATAAAGATCTGATATATAACTTTTTACTTAGATTGCTGGGAGTCTGGTCATTCTCAATCCCAGCTGCTGATCACAACCTTTCCATGAAAGAACTTGTTCTTGTAGCACATTTCACAGTGCTGTATGCGTGCACCAGTGGAGGGACAGATGACAAGGTATTCACACACAGGGTCCAGCCAGCCATGGGAGAGACCGAAATTGTGCATTTTCAAGAAAATTGGTGAGCTGCAGATCAGTAGGTTAAGCAAAAGAAGCCAAACTCAGGAAGACACGTTTGGCATGTTGTTCTGACTTGTGGGATCTTAAAGTGGTGAAATGAAAGTAGAAAGAAAACTGTTATCAGACAAGACAAGGAGTATGAAAAGAAGGAGGAGTTGAAAATCTTGAGGCTTGGATCCTAACAAAATACATATGTGTGAGAATATACCACATTATAATTCAATATTTTGAAAATAAATAGCATCAGTGAAAATGTAAACTCAAAACTCAGGAGCTTCTGAAACATTCTAATGTATATTTACCCAGAATTAATGCTTTTAAAAAATTTCTCCATTATACTAGGTAAGTTGTTCAGGTTAATTATTAATGATATACAATTTTTATTTTTCTTTATCTTACTAGATGATTCTGTTCTGCATGAGCATTAGAACTCCTATCTATATTTTCTTTCAGGTAAACGGATTGCTCATATAATATTTTCTTGGTAACAGTGCTTTACGATAGCTGATTATTAAAATCAGAATATATTAAGAATCTTAATATATGTTTAATGGATGTCACCTATAAAATGTATTTATTGGACTTTCTGCCTCATTTTAGTGAGTAAAGCATAAGGCTAAAGTTCACTGTTACAATTAGGTCTTAGGTTATATGAAAGCCCAATCATGGTAGATTTGACATTTCTCTGTAAAATTATTAAACGATAATTCTTCCAGGTAGTATTGTACTGTTTTTTTCACCCAGGAACTCAACACTGTTGAATATAATATTTTGTGCAGTGTGTGACTTGAGATGACACCACCCATCTGGTTATTCTCTCCTCAAAAGTACAAGAATTGGTAAGTCCATATTGCAGCCTGGAAAACCTGTATATTGATATTCACATTTCATAGCTAGAATTGATGAGCATGTCTAACTAAAATCAAGGTGATACACATGAGTGAGTCAGAAGCTGACTGTCCCCAAGAAGCAAGGAACAAAAAGCACAGCCTAAGGAAGCTGGCCCCTGTAGTTCTAGCAGATAGGAGAGGAGGTAACAGATTCCTAGAAGGGCACCTGTCTGTTCTTTGTTCCTTTTCTGGGAAGCCAACATCTAGTGACATGTAAACTTGAAATTTGTTGAAGGCCATGAAAATGACAGCGTGATTACACCAAAATAGTTATGTGCAGTCCTTAGTCTGTTTGTGGCCCTCCATAAATGTGAGAAGTTTCCGTGGCTCAGGGCTCATTCAGAGTGAATCTAAGCCCCATGAGACCTCTGTGGCTGTATAAATCCAGTCTTCCCAAACTTTCTTTTGGTTCTGACTGATAATTTGCAACACGTGAGTTATCTGAGTAAACAAAAACAACACAAAATAGCAAATGATCACAGTCATGAACTGAACTCATTCTAACTCCTTTTTCACCCCATTAAATATATACCCATCTCTTCCCATTGCAAATGACATAGCCCACAGCCCTAGCTGTTCTTCTGTCCGCTATGTCTTCTCAACATAGTCCCATGAACTTCCTTCATGCATTAAAAATAAGAGTGCAGCCTGTACCACAATAAATAGATGTGCAATAAATATGTAATGGGACAGTGTAGCAGAAATTTTCTCACATAAAAAGACAAAGAGGGAACATGAGAGATCAGTGAACCACAATGCCAGCTTAGGAAAGCTCAGGGACCGCAGTTTGATCCCAGCACCACATACCACACCAGTCCTGCCTCTAAGGTGCACTAACCTGGCCACCAAAACAAGGTGTGGTGGTGCACGCCTGTAATCCCAGCACTCAGGAGGCTGGAAACTGAGTCCAAGCTGCATAGTGAGGCCCTGTACTTATCAAATACATTACAAATAAAAAAAAAAAAAGGCAAGGGAAGCCACACAGTGTGTACTGCTCAGTAGTGTGTGTGTGTGTGTGTGTGTGTGTGTGTGTGTGCGCATGTGTGTGTGTATTTAAAAACAGAATAAGACTTTTATAGCAATTCTTTTTGCAACATCACATCTAATATTACTCAATACATACATAATTCATAGATATGACCCTGAAGTTGGTCAGATTCTAGATACTGAAACCTGCCACAAGCCCAAGTGTACATTATGCTTTTGACACTGTTGTGTACAACACCCTTATGTGACCAAGAGGAGAGAACTGGTAGTTCATAGGTACTGGTGTGATTATTTAGGGTATAACAACCTTTTGCTAAATTGTTATCCATAAGAGAAAAATGTAATCTCAGACTAAAAACTCACTAGACAGCATATTCTTACCTACCCATCAAAGCTCAGTCTGTTCACTTCAAAAACTTCTTCAAAGACGGGAGTACATGTATATCTGAAAGCATTTTAATAGGCTGCCAAAAAGTACATTATGACATCCAACTCATGTACAGAACAAGGAATCTTAAAATAATACCAAAACCTGAGCCAAGATTGTGTTCTATTTCAAATACCTCTCAAGTTGATAAATGACAGCTACAGTAAAGCTCCATAGTGTTAATTAAATATCTGAATTTTGATTCTTAGCTTTATAGAAATATTCTAAAATATTTCTGAAATATTATGTGAATCTGATATTGGTGACAAATGTTGCCTGGGGCCTTTCACACAATGTGCATCTAATTTAAAAATGAAATGTGGAAATTAAAGGGATAGATAGATACATAGAAGTACTGAAGAATTCTTCTTAAATTAAAAATGAAAATCTACATTCCCTTATTTAAACAACGTTTCTCTAATAATTATTTAGTCTTAGTTAAGCACTTGTATTTTATTTTAAATGGATCATCAATGCTATAATTTAAATTAGTACAAAGCATTTAGAAATCAGTATTTATATGTAAGAATTATTAAATTTCAAACAGAAATATTTACTTTCAGTGTTTCTTTAAAAGGAAATATGAATCCCTAAAACTACGTCCTAATATGTCTTATGTATTCTGATTCTACCACTCAATCTAAAATTCTTTCTCATTCTCTGGTCAACCATGTTTATAATATTGCATCTTCAAATACTAATTAGGAATAGTTGAAACTGTCCTGATTAAACTGAGCTCACAAAACATAGTATCATATAACTTGCTTAATAATCAAGCTGTACCATGTCTAACACCAAAATAAATTCTGATATCATTGTAACATTTCAGATAATCATATTGGTTAACCTCAGAAAAATTCAAATTATCTTTGAGTTTGCTGTGCAGAACACAGTGAAAGCTGGTATAGATAACAAACTTGCTAGAGAATAAATCAAACTTGTATTACAAATAAAATTTTAAAAAACTTAATAAACTATAGTAAATATATCTAAATGTCTATTGCAATTTGAGTTTCCCATTGAGTTTAAAAGTAAACTTAACATCCTCTATGTTCTACATATTGTAAATTCTAGAATTTTAATAAACAAAAATGGATTTATTTTGGATTCAGACTTTATTAATTATGGCAGATAGTTAATCTAATGTTTGTGTTTATTTAGTTAGTTTTGGCAGTGGGAAGGGACTTAGGGCTTTTGGCAAAGGGAAGGGACTTAGGGCTTTGCATTTGCCAAGCCTGCACTCATGATGAACAGTCTCCCCAGCCCCAGGTACTTACTCTGAACAACTACTTAAATACAACAATATAACAACCATTATCAAATTCCTATCTTTTTGTATTTGAAATTCTGTATCATTTCTGACTTTTTAGATTATTTTTATTCTCTTTATAAAAAGCATTAAAAAGAAAAAATAATAATTTTAAATTTGGTTCATAACTATGAAAAAAATTAAAATAAATATGCAGTAGAGTATGACTAGAATGTAAAGGACAATGAAAAACTTTCTAAGTGGTAAACAATTATCTAAGTAATAAATGAAGTTATGGACATTTTAGGAAGAGCAAACTAAACAAGAATAAAATGTTTTGTATTAGAAAAATGTTTAATGAACTTAAAGGAATTAAATAGCTGGATTCACTGGACGAGGATAAAGAAGTCATGCAGTCGCATGGGGAGACAGCTTAGTAGTCCAAGTGCCTGCCTGGCAAGCTCAAGGACCCAGGTTTGATCCCAGGTACAGCAAGGTATGCAGCACCGGAACTCCAGGTATGTCGAGCCAGCCCCTGAAATCAGATGTCGTGATGCACACCTGTAATCCCACTGCTAGAGAGGTTAAGACAGGAGGATCGCTACGAGTCTGAGCTGTGTAGGGACATCCTGTATCAAATTAAAAATAAAAATACAAAAACCTTATTTAAATTAAAAATGTCACATAGTGAAGTGAAGTTGGGGAGATATGGAAATGTACAAAATTTTAGTCACAGAAATTAAAATAATAATCTGAAGTCCTGAACAAATAACGGGGTTTTCTTTATTATTAAAAAAGTGGTTTTTATTCATTTTAGGAAGACCAATTACATAATTTGTTTTCTATAGTTTGAAAACCATTTGACAGACTGAAAATATGATAGTTGAATTGGAAAAAGGGAAGGAAAATTATAAACAAGACATGGGCACCAAGTACAACAGGCGCTGTCCTACCCACTAGGCAACTGATAAGAAGAGAGCTAGTGAATAGACTGCAATCTATTTCAAAGTAACACATACAGGAGTAGACAGTAGCACTATAAACCAAATTCCCAGATGTAAATTCAGCAACTAGATCAATATAATGTACTGAAATATAAAAATTAGTAATAATAACTAATGGTGACTCCGAAAGATTCATTAGCTAAGTCGTATCAATTTTGTAAGGCAGACATCTACATGAGAAGATTTGTAAAACAGTATTATAGAATACCAGAGAGACTTTAGTGTTCGTTAGTATACAAACTCTAGTTAGAGTTGTGTATAGCAAAGTTCTCCAGAGAGAAAGCATCAAGGTAGTAGTGAGATTTCGTTATGAAGGCCAGGGAAATAGTTCAGTGGAATAAATGCTTGCCTGGAAAGTGCAGTTCCTGAGTTCAATCCCTGGTATCACCAAAAAATAATAATAAAAAGATAACAGCAGATTTCATTATGATGACCAAATACCTAAGAAAACAACTACTGGAGGAAAGATTAGTTTGGGCTCAAGTTTGAGGGCATCAGCTCACAGTTGGCTGGTTGCACTGCATTTGTCAGAGGAGAGGCAGAACATTATATCAAAAGAGGCTGGCAGAAGGGTGCTGCTACCTCTTGGCAGCTATGAAGCAGAGAGTGAGTGCACAAGAGCCAGGAGAGAATGCTGCAGGAACTAGACATCGCCCTCAGGCGCATGTGCCTAGGGTTCACTGCACTCAGCTAAAACTCACCTCCAATTTTCAGCAGCTCCCAGTAATACTATCAAATTACGATCTCATTAGTAGATAATGCTACTGATAAACTCAAAGCCTCCATTTAGCCACCTCTCCAAAACCCATCAGCAAATAAATCTTTAACACAAAGACCTGTTGGGATAAGCAAAAAATAACATTTCATCTCTGGCCTTAAAAGACTCATTTTCATATCACAATTCAAATTAGTCTATTCAAGATGTTACAAATTTTTTTTAATTTTTTAAAGTGAGTACGAATTAGAATTAAAACAGAAAATATCACAAGTGATACAGATTTTCACTTAACAAAGTAATAAGAATTTCACAGTATTTGCTGCAAAACATAGTGTTGTCTTTCATCCAGTTATTCATATTACCAGATATATACATGTAAAATTGAAAGAAGAAGGAAAAAATGAAAGAAGTGTATAAGAACTTAAGAAGAGAAAAAGTACAAACAACTGGAAAAAGGAGATGGAACAAATTAAAACATTAACTGCTTCTTTCCGTAAACCAGCAGAAATGTATAATACAGTTGTCAAAAACATCCTGCTTACATACATAGATAAATCACTTTCCTCCACTCCCTCCCCTGTCCTTCTCAACTCAGTAATTCTTTCCTTTTTAAATAAGTTCACTCCTTTTCACCAGTATCTGTTGTACCCTTCAGATTCCATTTTCTCTTTCAGGTTCTCACACTAAGGAGACAATACTATGTTGCACATGTGGGTCTGATTTAATTCACTTAAGAATATGTCCTCTAGTTATAAGCATTTACTGACAAAAGATTCAAATTTATCCTGTTTTATAGCTGAATAATATGCCATTGTGTAAAATTATGACATATTTCTTATCCATTCATCAGATGATGGGCATGTAGGTTGTTCCCAGGATTTTTTTTCTGTTTGTATTTTAGGAAGAGTCTACAGAGTATTCAGGATCTCAGTACTAGACTGTACTCATAGTGAGTCTCCTGTTTACAGCCTCTCAAGTGCTAGAATCACAAACATGTCCACCATGCCTTTCTATAATTCCATTTTTGCCTAGAAGTCAACTTTTGACTGGAATCTCTGAAGCAACAAGCCCAAATAAACTTTCATATAAATAGAGCATGTCATATTGGGTCCCAGTGATGGAAATGTTAATACAGAAAAATTGTACTGGAAATGGGATCATTTCTGTGATCATATCTGACCATATGATATAGAAGATTTGGAAACTAGTTTGTTGGAGGAGTTTTGGAACTTTGAGCAATGTAAGTTAAAAAAAAGTCTTTGAATGGCATAAGCAGAGATTTATTCTGATTTGGCTCAGCACTCAGAAGTGAAGGCTGTTGATAGAAAGCAGATAGTAAACACTAAGCTTAGGAGGTTTCAGTTGGCAACAAGGACTGCACTGACAATTGGAACAGAGGCCTTATATGTTACATGGGGAAAAATTGTCTAACTTTTGGCCTTGTGCTAAGACTTTATAAGAGCCTGAGATTAAGGGTAGAAGACTCATTAGAAGAACAAACTTCCAGAGAGCCTAACATTTAGGCCTTAACATGAGTAATTAATGGGTATTTTTAGGCAGAATTATAATATCAATCAGAGGCAATGGGTCTGGGGAGATGGCTCCGTAGAATATGCACTTCCCTAGCAAGCGCAAGGGCCTATATTCAATTCCTAGCTCCGCCAAAAAAAAAAAAAAAAAAAAAATCAGAGCCAAAAACAAGAGCAGAAATACTTAAGAATTTTAAATTGTAGCCCAAAAGAAATTACAAATGAAGTTTAGAAAAAAGTAGGCATGGCTACAAAAGAGATTAGTACCATTTAGAAAACAAATACTCTCTATAGTAACAAAAACTGTATATGCCTTGAGGACATCTCAAGAATTAGCAAGACACCACCCACTGCAGGCTCAAGGGTACAAATGTTTAAGCTTTGTATTTGAGAAGGTAGTTTCTATCCCTCTGCTTTATAAGAGTTACCTTGGGATTTCACTTTCCAGAACTCATTTTCCTGCATACAACCATCCACTCAGGGAGCCATGTTCTAAGTGGGCGTAGGTACCGCACACACTAACCACACTGCTTGTCAGTAAGCTTCCATTCAGATTTCAAAGGAAGACCTCCCTCGAAAGGAGCAGAGCAGAATGCTGCAAGAAAGAAGAGAGGTACTGTGGGACCGCAGCAAGTCAGGGATGTGAAGCAGTTACCAAAGAAAGTTGCTGGATATGAGTAGAGCAAGCCCACAGGAGGCCATGAGGGCTTTAACAAACCAAGAAGGATGGAATTGCTCAAGGCTTCTGAAACAAACATTATCACTGTGTGAACACACATGTTATCAATGTGGCAATTAAAATAGCTCAATGTTTGGGCTGCTGGATATTTATCTTGATTTGAGCTGATTTTCTTGCATGGCTTTATTATTGTCATTTGAATGGCAATATTCATGTAGTGTTATAATATATTTGAACATTACTTGTTTTTTAAATTTTACAGATAGCTGTAGATGAGTTTGGCTTGAACTTCAGAATACTCTTGGACTTAAACTTTTGAAAACTACTGAAACTATTAAGATTTGAGGTAAAAGATTATTTCATTTTTGTTACATGTAAAATAATCATGTTAGGTGCAACTCAGACCTTTAGTTATCTGAAGATTAAATATGATTTAAAGCAATATATTTTGGTTCCATGCTGATAAAGGTGGAATGTAGTGACCGAGCTTAGTTGTATCAGTTTCACTGCATTGCATGTCCCCTCCAGGATGACAAAAGCACATTTCTGGTTGTTCAGGGGAGGGTCATGGAGCTATAACCTGGGAGGTGATTGTGGCCCCTGGCCCCTTTCTTTCTGGTGCTGTTCCACTACAGTCATTTCTAGGTTCCATGGGTTAAACAGCTTGCCTCTTCCATGGTCTTTCACCACGCCATTTCCGTGTTGATGGCAGTCAATAATGAACTTAACCCTACAAAATCATGAGCCAGAATAAACATTTTTCCTCTCCAAAGTGGTATATCAGGTCTTGTATCTCCGCAACAGAAAACTGGACAGACACACAAAGGAAGGTGCACACAGGTATTCCATTTCCAGGAAGGAAAGAGAATAAATTAGCTTTTTCTACCTTGTGTTCTCCCAGGCTGAGTGGTACACATGGGCATCAGGAGTCAGCGCTCTCTGCGGAAGCTGCTGGCTCAGCATCCAATTGCCTGTGGAAATGCTTAATATTCTCTCTGTTACATTTTACTTACATTTCTAAGTTTCTAGAAAAAATTTAAACCACTAATTTCTAGTTCTTGGCATCTATGAAATAGAAACAAATATATTATGATTAAAGTAAAAGTCCTTAATGCACTTCTTTCAAAGTGAAAATTTGCCACAGTCATTTGATCCTTGTTTGACTTCACAATAAGATCACACTCTGAGTACTGTGTTTAATTCTTGTTGATTTTTTTTTTAAGGAGGACACAGCTAAGATGGAAAAGGTCAGGCAAAATGACAGTAACTAATTCAGAAATCAGATGTCAAGATTTGGAGTTATAAAGAAAATTAAGCTATGAGCAATTCAAGTAGGTTTATGTGGAAAGACATGCATGCTCATACAGACAGACACATAGAAAGGCTGATTAAAATAGTATTAAATGAAATTGACAAGGTCAATAAAGAAACAAGTTTTTTGTACTTAAGAGTAAACTAAAAGAGGATAAAGCAAAGGCAAATTTTAACAATTGGATGCATTTGCATGTTTTAGATTATATTCATTCTATGTGTTTTATTGAGCTACACTTACAAATAAATATTTAATAAACTTAATTTTAAATTTTTATTTAAAATTAAATTTTTATGTTTACTAATAGTAATAAAAATGAAGAGATGAATTATAGTTATGTCAGTTTTTATTATATTTTGTTAGATTTTGTGATTCTTTATGAATGCTGGAATCTATGTCAATTCCAGCTGCTTATAATATAGTAATTTCTCCCCATAGAAAACACATTTGTTAGAATATTGGCAAATGTATTCTTATAGTGTGTCAAACAATTACAAAAAGAAAGTCAGTTAAAGAGAGATATACTTTTATCATATCATCAACATAAATAGTTATTAAACTTATTGATATATTTTATTCATATGACCAGTATACACAGAAAGACAATTATGAGTGTGTGCTTAAAATATCCTCTTGAAGGAGCTCCAGAGAGAGCTCAGCTGTCTAAGCACCTTCCTGGCAAGCATGAGGATTGGGTTCAATTTCTAGCACCTAATGCTGTGCCAGCCCTGTGTCTGAGCTGCAGAGTCAGACCCTGTACCAAATAAAGTATACTGATGAAAATACTTTTTGAGTAGTTATAAGCTCAAATTTAGGTTTCATAATTATCAAATGTATCATGTTTCTGAAATTACTGCAAATATGATCATGAATTATAATTTGGTTGTGCTGGAGGAACAGTTACTCATAAGCACAGCAGCTTTTTTCTGTAATGTTTTGCAGATATCTCAAGATGTTGCCCATGATGAGTAATAGCTCTAACCATAGGTTGTATAAATTACTGTTCAAATACCTGCTATCTGAGAACCAGTCTTTTTGAGACAAGGTCTCACTATGTAGTTCAGGCTGGCCTTAAGCTCACTGTGCAGCTCTGGCTGGTCTCTAACTCACAACAATCTTCCTGTCTCAGCCTCCCAAGTGCTGGGATTGCAGGCATGCACCACCACGCCTGGCTGACATTTAGCTTAGAATACGTGCACTTTCATGGGCTACAGATTTTTATGTGAAGTTCAGACACCCCATAGTAAAAGCCTAGCCAGTCTATGTTCCATTATCTCTTAAGTGTTTTCAATTTCCAAGTGAAAAAGTCTCTTCTAGAATTTCATGACTAGATGTTTCACTCTGATATTTTTGTCATTTCCTATTATTCAGATTGTGAGCATTAACCAATGTTTCCAAGTAAACTGGATTAAAAGATGCCTAGAAGAGTAGAATAGCCCAGTTTGGATGTATCTGGATGGGTCATGAAGTATGACCTTATCAATTATATCTCATTCTTAGGTCTTTTCCCTTTCTTGAACTGTTCCCTGCTCTACTTCCTAGCTACAGTGAGCTAAGCAGTTTTGCTTGGCCGGGTCCATCTGCAGTGATGTTGCTGCCTTGAGGTTAGCTAATGAGAGACTGAATCCCCTGTAAATAGGAGCCAAATTACTCTTTCCTTTTTCACATGGTGGGTGTCCCAGGAACAGGAAAGGTTACAAATACAGAAAATTGATACCAGAGAAGTGGCAGTTGTTGCTATAATTACACTTGACCATGTTGCTTAGAAGCTTTGGGCAAGAGAATTTGGGAAATATTTGAGGATATGGGCTAGAGAAAAGTTTAAAGTCTATTAAGTAGAGCCTGATGAATGATTGCATTTGAAACTCAGGAGACCAGAATGGTGACAGAAAAGCTGTCAGTGAAGGTCAAGCTCAAGAGGCTTCAATTAGAAATGAAAACATCACTGGCAATTGGAGTAGGACCATATGTGCTACAACCTGGGCACAAGTATCTACCCTGTACCATGTACTGAGACTTAGCAGGAGGCTGAGTTTAGAGTGGTAGACTAATTGTTTGCCAGAGCTAACTTCAGGTCAGGCAAACATGAAATCTATGCCATTGGTTTTGTTTTTCTGGTGGCTTTTAGCTAGATTTATAGTGAGAATTGGGGACAAAAACTGAAGAAAAAAAGTTGGCAAAATAATTTTGGGTCCCAAAGGAACCATGTACAGTTTGGGATTTAGGAGGTGTGGTTGCTGAAGATTAGAGCCACTTTTAAGAAGTCAAGTACTTCATACAGGAAGAAGAGGAAAGATAGTTGGAAGGGCTCTCAGGAGTCAGGATAACCCAGTGATGGCAGACACAGAAACGCAAAGCTGCAAGCCTTTTTCATATGAGAAGTACCCTGGGTACCCTGCTTTAGAAGAGCCTCATAAGAATTACTTTGCTTGAAATTATTTCCCTATGTTCAGCCATGGGCAGTATGAGGTGACAGCAGACTTGGTCTGCACAGACTGGAGCCTCACAATATCCACATGGTGCTACTTTACTGGTCTGCAGAGTATAAGAGCAGTAGGATCAAAGAAGCTTACACCTAAATTCAAAGAAAGGCCGAAGAGTCAGGCAATGAGCCTTTGAATGTTCATTGAAGTGGCCAGAAACAATAGTCACTACTTGTTCTTACTTGGTTAAACAGAGAGCTTATTATGTCAATAGTGCATGAAATCACAAGAATAATTTTTCAACTGCACTGAATCTGGAATGCCTGCTAAAAAAGCTGCAGGCTGTGGGTGGCACAGTCAAGAGATGGATCATATGGGCTACATCCAACAAGGCCACAGAGGTGGGGTGCTGAAGGCCCACTGAGTCACATGTCTCAGCACCCGTATGTCCTGGGTGCTGGGCATGCAGTTACAGAACCTAAGGCCTGCCCCGCTGGGCTTCAGCCTTGCATATGCTTTTCTATCACCATATCTCTACGTGTAGACTGTGTATCTGTGCTCTGTACCATCGTGTTTATGCCAGTGTACTTGGCTTCTAAAATGTTTTCCTTTCCTTTTCTTTTCTTCTTTAAAGAGAATTAAAAAACAGTAAATAAATTATAAATGATATAAAATTTCATTAAACAAAATAATTAGAATTCAACAATGGTTGTTATATTGAATAATGTTGTCTTCCTATTCATTTGCAGATTACCAGATATAACCTGCAAAATTGATAAGAAAAATAGGTTATAAGAAATTGAAAAGGAGAAGAAAAACATTTAAGTAATAACTGCTCCTTTCAAAACACCAACAGACATCATCAGTACAATTATCCAACTATCCTTCATATATACATAAATATATAATTTTTCCCTCCCTCCCTCCCTCCTTCCTTCCTTCCTTCCTTCCTTCCTTCCTTCCTTCCTTCCTTCTTTCCTTCCTTCCTTCTTTCCTTCCTTCCTTCCTTCTTTCCTTCCTTCCTTCCCTCCCTCCATCCTTCCCTCCCTCCCTCCTTCCCTCCTCCCTTCCTTCCTTTCTTTCTTCCTTCCTTCCTTGATCCTTTTCCTCATCCCAGTTGTTTCTTCCCTTTGAACAGATTCTTCACCTCTCACAGCATCTACTGTACCTTTAAGATTCTGCTTACTCTTGCATGTTCTTATACAAGTGAGACAATATGATTTTTACTCATGAACATCCCATTTATTTCACTTAATATAATATCTAGTTGCATCCACTTTCCTATAAAACCCCCAAGTTTATCTTTTTATAGCTGAGTAATACTCCAATGTACAAAAATGCATCTTTTCATCCATTCCTCAGTTGATGGGCATTTGGCTTGTTTGTAAGATTTAGCTATCACATTGCACTGCTATCAACAATGGGTGCACATATAATGTTGTGGTATGATGTTTCCACTCCTTCGGGAAAATACTAAGGAGAGAATAGTTGGTTTACATGGGACCTCCAGTTGTAGCTTTTTAAGGAATTTCCACACTGATTTCCCTAGTGCTTGTACCAGCCTACACTCCCATCAACAGTGCAGAAGGGTTCCTATTTCTCCACAACCTCTCCAGCATTTGTTATTGGATGTCTTCTTGATGTTAGCCATTTTTTCTGGGGTGGGGTGGAATCTCAGTGTTTTAATTTGCATTTCTCTAATGAACAATGATGTGGAACATTTATCATATATTTGCTTGCCATTTGTATGTCTTTATCTGAAAATAGTGTATATGCAACTCAGATGTCCATTTTTTGTCTGCGTCTTTGGATTTTGAGGACCTGATTTTTTTATTCTTTATAGTTTCTAGATAGAAGGCCTTTGTCTAAGAAATAGCCAAATTTTTTCCCAGTATATTATATCTATCTATCTATCTATCTATCTATCTATCTATCTATCTATCTATCTATATATATATATATATATAGAGAGAGAGAGAGAGAGAGAGAGAGAGAGATTTCTCTGAGTCTTAGAGAAGTCATTGGCTTGAACTTTGTCACATTGGGTCAAATGAGGATCTTTCATCTGTCCTTTGGAAGGTGAATTATGCTTTAAGATGTGGTTGGTTATCACTTGACAAAGGATATGTTGCAACTGTTAACAGTGATTGGCAACTGGATCCTATTAAATGATGCTTAACGGATTAGTAAAGCACACTGTGGTTGAATCTAAGTAGTCAGGAGGCACAGGACCTTGAGCACTATGCCTCATGCCCAGCCCTCTGCTCCAGTGTAGGCTGCCAAGCTTTAAGCAGCTGTGCTGCACCATATACTCTCACTGTGGTGTTTTCGCTTTGTAACCAGCCAACACGGACTGAATCTCCTAAAAGCGTATGCCAAATGAAACTTCTCCTCCTTTAAATTAGGGCTATCAACTACTGTGTTGCAGTCATAGGAAGGCTATTAACTACACTGAAAACCTGTTGTTTTTCAATCCAATTTGTCGAGAAGAACCATTATTCCTTCCTAAACCAGAACAAATGTCCTCAATTTTAAGCAAGATTCCCTTCTTTCCCTGTAAAATGTCCTAAGTTAAAAAGTAAAAAGTGCTTGCTCATCAACTTTAGCAAATCAATAAAACAATTTCAATTACATCAAGCATTTGAATTGTGAAACAGAAAGATACAAATAAAAGGGGTCATTTGACTTGGGAATTTCCTAAGCAGAGTGAAGGATCCTGAGTATGTTCTACTGTTAAGTTTATCTGCCTGACTAAATTAAGCCATTTAATTTTAATTTTTCATACGTTTGTGTTTAATGTATCTCAGAAGAACTTTCAAAAATTTAACTCATATACAAAAATATATAACCATTAGATATATTAATAGAACATCTATGAAATTCAAATGAAGCATTATTTTCTTTTCCAAAATTTCTTCTTCGGTAAAACATAAAATTTATTCCTGTAGTTTTCTTGATTGTATAGTATATAATTGTACTGTTATGAATGGTGTTACCATCAACATGGAGACGCAGGCTATTTGACACACTGATTTTATTTTCCTTCAGGTGTATACCAAATAGTGACATATAGCAATTGTATTTTAGTTATGTTGAGGAGCTTCCATGGAATGTTTCATAATAGTTGCACTAATTTATGTTCTTACCAACAGTGAGCAATAGTTTAGATTTATCCATATCATTATTAATAGTGTTATCCTTTGTCTTTTGACGCTCGTCATTCTGTGTTAAGGTGATAGCTTGTTACAGTTTTACAGTACATTTTTCTAATTATTAGTTAAGAGAGAAGAAAGAGAAGCAAGCATTTTATTGGTTCATTTTAATAAAATTAAATACATTTTGTTAATACATAATGATCACATTCATCACAGGAAACTGGTATGCATATATAATAAAAACATAGCTATTCTCTTCACCCAGTCCCTTCTCCTCCTTTCAACTCCTTTTCCCCTCCTTATTTACAAATGTAATGGTTTGTAAAATGTTGAATATTTTTTAGGTTTCTATGGGCCATTTATGTGTCATCATATAAGAAATGTGCATTTAGGTCTATTGTCAGTTTTATGTGAGACTGGCTAGCCTGACAGCTCAGCGGACTAAAGGGCCTGTTTAGGCAGAGGGCAGAAGCCAGAGTTCAATCCCTGCTGTGCTGTGCAGGTCTTGCCCCTGGGGCATGCTGAGACAGTGATTGAGATTGGTCATAGTGGTACATGCCTGTAATCCCAGTACTTTGGAGTCTAAAAGCAGGAGGATCACTACGAGTCTGATCTATGTAGTGAGACCCTGTAAGCCCTGAAGACCTTGTCTTAAATTTAAATAAAATAAATTTTATGTGAGGTTATATCATTATTTTCCTTACCTTTAGTACCATTTTTTTTTCTAACCTAGCTGAGACATCAATCTATTGCCAGAGATTCACATTTCAGATATTTCATCTCAATATGTAGGTTGTCTCTGCACTCTAGTGACCTCTTCCTGTTCTGTGAAAAAGCTTTTTGAGGGCCAAGGAAATGGCTCAGCAGCTTAAGCACTTGCCTACAAGGTCCTGCGTTCAATCCCTGGTAACACACACACACACACACACACACACACACACACACACACACACAGAATTTTTTGATTTGCCAAGAAAGTGCTGATTCCACTGAGCCATCTCCCTGGCCCAGAGTTTTTTTGATTTGATTCAATTCCATTTAAGTATTTTTACTTTGCTTGTGCTTTTTGAGTTGTTCCAAAATTCTTGAAACAAGAATTTCGTCCTTATTTCCTCCAGTAGTTTTACAGTTTCAGGTTGGAATATTTAAACCATTTTGACTTGATGTTTGCAGCTGATAAAGAAATTGATCTTGATGTCTGTGCATCTTCACTTTTTTTCTTCTGGATATGGTCATCCAGTTTTGTGATGCCATTTGTCTTAGTTTTCTCATTGCTGAACCAAAATGCAACCCAAAGTCCAAGGAGGAAAGGTTTAATTCAACTCATAGTTTGTTGACGTTTCAGTCCATATTTGGCTGGTTCTAAGGCAGTGAGACATGGGAGAGAAGAAATAGTCCATAGAAAATAGGCAGAAATAGCATAGAAGTAAATGGCATCCAAAGGCACCCTGAATTCTGTCCCTCATATTCCATGTAGGCTAACTTTATTTAAAAATCTTCCTTTTTCATAATGCATGTTCTTGATAGAACTGTAATATATTAGTTTGCTATAGATGCATGAATTTACTTCTAGCCCCTTTATTCTCATCCTGTGGCCTACACATCTGTTTTACAGTCAGTAACCTGCAGTGTTTCTCCTTTTTCTGTGTTTGTAATACATTAATAAATTTATCATGGACAATTGGTATGTATGCATATTTCTTGATCCATTTTACTTTCTACGTGAAGGTTAATTTTTTACTACTAGTCCGCTGAGCTATCTCGCCAGTTCTTAAAGATTTTTATGTTTATGTTCACTAGAGATATTGACCAGGGGTCTCTTTTTCTGTTTTAATTTTTGTTATTTTTTAACTGCTACATTTTCATCATTTGTTATAGGATTATTCAAGTGTTTTATTTTTTTTGTTGTTGTTGTTCAATTCTGGAAATGCCTGTGTGACTAGGAATTTCTTTTGAGTTCTCCACTTTTTGTCATATGTTTTGTGAAGTATTATATTAATAATCTTCTAAATTTTGGTGGCATTGGTTGTGAGTTCATATGTTTTATTTCTAATTGTATAAATCTGTGTCCTTTTCTTTACCATTTTTAGTAGAAGTGACTAAGGATGTGTTTACTTTGTTTATTCTTTCAAATAACCAACTCTTTGATTATCGATTTCTATATTTTTAATCTCCATTTCATTAGTTTGTTCTCTGATCTTTATGATTTCCTTTTACCAGCTCTTGATTTGGGTTGTTCTTGTCTATGTTTTGAGATGCATAATTAGGTTATTTATTTGGATGCATTATCTTTCACTGTGCCCTATAAATTCTTACATATTTCACTGGTATCATAATCCAATTATAGAAACTGTCTTGCTCATTCTTTTTATTTCTTCTGTGACCCATTCTTTGTTCAAGGATGTTGTTTAATTTCCATCATTTCTGTGATTTCTTTTGCTTTGAACGCCAGTTTCATTGCACTGTGACATGATAAGGTAAGTGGGATAATTTCAGTTCTTCTACATTTGATTTAAGCATGCATTAGGAGTAAGTATGTGATCTATTTTGAAGAAAGTACCATGTACAGCAGAATAGAATGTGCCAGCACAGAGTATGCATTGTGTTGTTGCTCAGTGGAATACTTGATCTGTAGCTATTAAGTTTATTTGTTTAAAGATTTGTTGAATCTAATATTTTTTGTGAAACTTTTTTTTTACTTTATCTATTTGTGAAAATAGGGTATTAAAATCCCCAGCATCATTACATTGATGTTTGTTTGCTCCCTCCTGTGCATTAATATGCTTTTTCAATGAAGTACGATACACCATGGTTTGTACATACACATTTATGATTGTCATTTCTTCCTGTTCAATAGTTTTGTTAATCACTATGTAATGTCATTCTTTGCCTCTTCTGATCACCTTTGGCTTAAAATCAACATTGTTTGGCTGGGGAGGTAGATCAACAGTCTAAGCACCTACCAGACAAGTTCTAGGTCCCAGGTTTGATCCCCAGTACCACATGCCTTGCCAGCCCTGGAACCCTGTGCAAGCCATGGCAACCACGTATGATGATGCGTACTTGTAATCCCAGCACTGGAGAGGCTCAAACAGGAGCAGCTGCATAGTAAAATCCTGTACTAAATAAATAAATAAATAAATAAATAAATAAATAAATAAAACCTGTTCCATGTTATGTTTAAGATGTTTGATATTCAGAAAGATAGTAGCTCAACTGTCTATGTTGCAAGGTAATAATAATAAGCTTCTCTTGTGGAGGGATAGCCACTTATGTTTGCAAACCAAAAAGTTATAGAAACAGAAGGAGGTCTATAAGGACCACTAACATTTTGATCCTAGCCTTTTAAGGTCACTAAGGACAGGAGAATCGGTACTGTATCATTCTGAAACTCAGTTGTGTCCAAAATTTTCTGATCAAGGAGATTATGGGGCCACTAAAGAAAGTGATCGATGATGTAGAGTATGCTTATGGACAGTCACCTAGAGAGAAAACATTGTCCCATGCTTTCACAGAGAGCAAATTGGTCAAGCAATGGCCATGACTCATCCACATGGCTGACACAGACAAAAAGATCTACAAACTGCTGTACAGAGTTTCAGAGTAAGTCTTGAGGAGATTTGGCTGATCTTGTCAAATACAAAAGTTACATTTTTGCTAGATAGGTCTTGCTTTATCTTGGACTTAACCATCCAGCAGAAAATTATAAAATTGATACATAAAATGTAAAGCCATATTAGTATGTTGAACTGCAAAAGGCTCAAGTGAACAACTTTTAGCACTACCAGTCTTGCGGATAACCCGCTACTATTATAGACTACAGGAGTATATTGGATTACTCTGTTGGATTAATGCACCTACAATATATGAATGGCAATGTAATACACATCTCTGACAAAAGTAAACAAAAAAGGGACTATAAATGGACCATTTTGTGGTGGAAAAGATATATATGTACATATAAAGTACATAAACATACAGCTATTTTCTTTTAGTTCAGTGAAAAGAAGATTTTGAACTAATAGTGTTTGTACAAGATATCATGTCTGCATCTTATATTACCAATGACTACTACAAAGACAACAATAGACAATGTATTAATTTTTGTAACTGTACTACTAACCTGTTTTGAAACTATGTCATTGCTACTTTTTTCTCACTACAATTATTAAAATATAAAAGATAAATAAATAAATAAAAAATTTTAAAAGTCTGCTTTCTCTGAAAATAATATTGCTGCTCATGTCTATTTTTTAATTGTTCTCATTGCAAGGAATATTGTTTCACACCCTTTGATTTTAGTCTATGAATTTCTTCATATATTAAACATGTTTCTTGCACAAACTTAGCACTGAAATTGTTTCTTGTGTAATTTTACTGAACATTTTGACTGGTTAATTTAGTCCACTTACACTTAAATTCATAAATGTAGACTTTTCTTGTTATTGTATTGTTTTCCTGTGACTGCTTTGCTTTCTTCTCTTTCTATTTAATTGTTATCCCTAATATATGAATCCATTCTATTAGACATTTTAGCATTTTTAGCTTCATTGATTTCTTCTAGGATATTCTTGAGAATTTTTGGAGTGTTAATTTTGGTGGTTATGAAAGTTCTTTAGATACATTTTCATGGAAATATTGTGTTCCTCCACCAAGCTTGAAACATGGTTTTTCAAGATACATCACTCTTGGTTGGAAGTTGATTGCTTCTCAGGCTTGAAACTATTCCCCACCCTCCTTGTAACAGTTTGTGTTGAGGAGCCTGGTTTTCTCTTCAGAAATAATCCTTTTTTCTCCAGCAGGTTTTAAGATTCTGTTTATTATATTACATTTCTTGCATTTTATTTACCATATGGGGTAGATTTTTTTTCTGATCATGGCTATTTATTAAGTTAGTTTTCCATGTCTGGAACAATTTCTGCTCTTACTTTTGTAAACAGTGTTTTTATTTCCTTAGTGCCATTTTCTAGTTTTTTATTTATTCCAATTACAATTGTTAGTTTTATATGAGTCATCTAGCACATATTTGACCCATCCTCTTGTCCTCATTATTGGTAAGTTATCACTTATGAGTTGATTGCTAAACCCAGTTCTGTCTGATAGACATGACACTCATTCCTTACACTGGTGGCTTCTGCTGCCCATATTTTCAACCACATTTTAATCTCTGTATTTATCTTGATAAATTTATGTTGGATCCCATTCTTTTTTTTCATGAGTCAGTCATGTCCACATCTCTTTCTTTACTTCTTCAAATATTTGACTCTTCTTTATTTTAATTTATAATATGTATATGCAGTACATAAGGTTTACATTCATTGTGAGAATGAACATATGCATAACGCAGTTTAATTCCTTTTCTTGTGTGTGTCTGGCCGGCACTGCATGTGGTGCCAGGGACTGAACCATAGTCTCTGAGCTTGCCTAAGCATACCTAAGCAGGTGCTTTAGACCGCTGAGCTATCTCACTGGGGCCATAGCTTAATTCCCTTCTGTACCATTTCTCCTTTTCTTCACTTCTGTGTTTTCTATAAGATCTTATTAATATCTTTTCTAGCCTTGATCATTATCATCATTATCTGTTTAGTTATATCTTATCTGAATTCGTCTAGTACCTTATAGAATCATTTTTCTACCTTCTTTGATAAGCATTCAGGTATTTCGGCTGTGTAGTTTAGGTTACCTCTCCTTTAATGCCAGCTCATTTGAACTTGGAGTATTGGATGATTTTGGAGGCATTTTGTTCCCTTATCTTCTCATTGTCCCTATTTGTTTTTGTTTTCTGTGCTGGGGTTCAAAGCTCCTTTGGCCTACTGCCTATTTATTTGAGGCCAGAGTATTATTTGTAATTACCAGACTAGGCAGACAGTGGCATATAGAGAAAACAAAGTGACAGTGACAACTATGAGACAGTGGCTATAATGGCAAGGCTGGCATCTATAATATCATTGATTATGGACTGGGCATTGACACAGTCTAAGAGCCATTCATGGTCCACCCTTAACCCAGATAAAGAGGTTTATGATTTTAGTATAGATATTTACAAATCCAGATATTGACCTATAGTATATGAGTCAACTAGTTATTGCTAGTTGTAGACAGCAGTGCAAATGCACAAGCCTTCACCGGACTTTGGGCCTTGTCATTTAGCCCCAAAATTTCACCTATCAAGTCTCCCACCACTGAACATCGGTCCGGTGATTCTTCTGTTCTGAGCCTGAGCTCCTCAGTGGACCCCAGGAGCTTTGTCTCCCATATCTCCTGTGGATGTCTTGCCTCCAGACTCTAAGGAAAGGTACCAGTTCAGTCCTGGAGAACAAATCTCTTCCTGAGAGTTGGGCTCGTGCCCCAATAGGTCAGTCATTTGATTTCCACTTCCAACACCCTCTGCTGAGGAGAACAAGGGTGAAGACCTAGCTAGACTAGAGAAATTCTGGGCAGTTTTGGTTATTATTTCTGATCTTGAAATTCCTACCACTGTTTCTACACTGCATGACCCCCAGATCTAGGATGGCCTGGGAAGCTCCTGGCGGTGAGTTGTTGCTGTTTTAGTACTGAAGGTCAGTCTGACTCTGAGTTTTATCTCAAATACTTATTGTCATATAAAAAATGAACAGGAGCGTACCTAGAAAAATAAGTTTATCTCTACAAACATCTCTCTTGTCTCAGGTTGGTCTGGATGACACTCAAACTGTTACTGGAATGTGGTCAGAAAGCTCACAGTCACCATAATTGTTCCAGCCTAAGTACAACAAACCTGCCAAGCTGTGTCATATTCTGAACCTGCTATCTAGCCCACTGTTCAAGTGGAGTCTTGTCCTAAAATAATGGAACCTCTGAGGGGTGATGCTAGGTGGTTTAGAAATCCTCTGCCTTGGAGACATAAGTTTACTCATGACACTAAAGGTGCCCCAGAGGGGACAACTTTACCAGGTCTGGTGCGAGATTCATCAACCCAGCACAAAGTTCTCAGGCATCATCTTATGCTGACTACCCTGTCTTCCTCCTGTGATGACTGCTAGAAGTTGGAGGAGCACTAGTGAAAGACAAGCTGTTGCTTACATCACCAATACTAAGCTGAGTTGTGCTTTAATCTGATGAAATACTTTGACAATTGAATGCACATACAATAGCTACACTAAGAAAAGCAAAGAGAATATACAGACAAATAAAATCAAAGAAAAAAGAGAAACATTACAACCAGTAACCCAAACAATGTAAAAGAATATGAAAAATTATTGTGACTATATGTCAGAAAATTTGATGTCTTGGAAACTGAGTCAATTTCTCATACATATACCTTGGAAGACTGAATTATATAGTAATAGCAAGCCTGAACTCATCAGTCACACTAAAGGATCAATAAGCAGCGCATGCAAATCACTGCCCACCATAGGAAAAAACTAGATTCCACAAAGCAGATTCAAACAAATATTCAGAAGATTGAAATTCCATTGAAACAACACACAGCAAACTCAACCACTGTGAAGACAGAATATTAGATGTAGAAGATAACTTTATTGTTAGTGATCATCAAATTCAAGTCTTAAGATAACAAACCATAATCTAACAGTTGCTAAATGGTACAAAAAAGAATATAAAATTAATCAGATTAAATGAAAATTTCAGGCTTAGTGGATTACAAGCAACTGCTTAGGCACATGCAGTGGCCAAGGTTCATTCCTGGCTTGCTGGACTGATCCCACCCATGAGGCACCCTGAGATGGTCATTGAGACTGGGCATGCTGGCATGTGCCTGTAACCCTAGCACTTGGGAGGCTAAACACAGGAAAATCACTATGAGTCTGTTTTACGTAGTGAGGCCCTGTAGATCCAGTAATAAAATATATATCTCAGAACATAGCACAAAGGATAAAATAAACTAGTTCACAGAAAAAACAGTACAACAATTCTGAAGCATAGAACAATAATTTGATACATAGATAAATGATGGATTTGAAATGTCACTAGTGATCAGAAAACACTATAGTACATAATAGATGAGATTCTAGACAAGCAACACAAGAATGGAATGTGAAAAGTTGTTGCAGGAAGCAAATCACTCATAGAGGAAAATCAATCAGAATTACCACTAGTTTCTTAATTCAAGCCCTTAAGTCAGAGAGACTACAGTGAAGTGTTTCAGGTCCTGAAAGCAAAAATCCTTGAAAGCAAAATTGGTCTACCTGATAAAATTATCTTCCAAAACAGATGAAGAAATAAGACACTTGCATGATGAAGTACACCTGAAAAAATCATAACTTCAAAATTCACACTTGAAAATGTTATAAAGGACATTCTAGAAAAAGTCAATGGAAAAAATAATTCCATGAAAGCCACTAGAATAAATATGCCAGATTAAACAGAGACAACTACAAACAGGAAAACTATGCCCCAAGCAGAAATCAATATATATTAGTTATAATAATCAATGAAAATGGTCTCCATTCAACAAACAAAGAAACAGATGGACAAAATAGATCAAGAAACAAGACAACAATATGCTAAATACAATAAACACATTGAACTCAAAAAAAAAATTGTGGACCTCAAAACAATACGCTATGCAGCAGAACACTGGAACAAAAGCAAAGGCAGTAATTCTATGTGTAGCAGAGAGGATTTCAAGCCAAGACTGATCGGAATAGGCTTCACTGTGGCAGGAGACATACTCAGGACGATAGCAATGTAGTGCCAAGGCGTGCATGGCTCCATAGGAGAGAAGCAGTAACTCTGAAGGATCCTGTAACCAGCACTGCTTGGAACTGTCAGTGCAGACTGGCATCTGTGGTCCAGGTGGCTGAGCAGAGTACCTGGATGCATCCCTGCCAAGCACACCTGGGTGCTGTGGATGGACGCCTGCTGTATGACTCACTTCTGAGCTAGATCAACACTGCATGAGTGGCTAACCTTGCCATCCCATACACTGATTGTAGTTTGGCCCACATTGTGGCTTTTCTATAAAAATTACCTCTGACAGAGGACCTTAGTGACAACCCATTAGGGGGCCCTCTTATCTCTCAAGAAATCTTTCCTGCCCTGAGCCTGCCTTGTTCTCTACAATTCATTCTTTAACTGATGGAGGACGCAATCTCTGCACATGTCACATCCAGCACATTGTGAGCTATAGTTCTCCTGCAACACCTACACTCTGCTGTCCTGCCACGAGGCCAGGCCTTTCTATATACATGAGGTTGGACTGCAACTCACAGACCTCCTTCCTCAGCGCCCAAGTTCTGTGCCCCAGTACAGTGTGTCCCTACTACTTCCTCCATTAGCCTTCAGATTGGAAGGTGTCCGTCTTCCAGAATTAGTGCTCTCCTCTCCACTCCCAGCCTGGCTGCATGAAGTCCCCATCTAGGTCCTCAAATGACATTATTTGTAAGCCCTGCTGCACGTACACCTGTCCTCTACTAGACTTATGATCTGCAGCTCCTCAAAGGGTCTCTAAATCCTCTGGGAATGTAGATTATCTGGACCCTGTAATAAAAGAAGCCACCCCAGTGCCATGGCATTTGTGCTTCTGCCAACAGCAGGAATACTCTTTATTCTGCACATCTTTGGAAACAGCACATTTGAAACACAGGGCTCATTCCTGCAGCCTTGTGGCCATGCTTCCTCCTTTCCTCTCCCAGTGTTCCACCATCCCCATGGGAACCAAGAGTCACAGAGCGCAGAACATGGTGCTCTCTTCCTCACAGAGACTTATGCCCCTGAACCATTTCTCACAGTGACTATTCACAAGTGAAGATATTCAGAGGATAGCTACCAGGTAGGGAGCCACCAGGACAGTGTACTCTAGCCTGGGAAGGGGTGTGCATGCATGTGCCCTTGTGCGCTTCCTAATCTACTTAGTAGGTAGAGCATCATGGGAAATACTAGGCAAAATATGCCATTATCTGGTGGGGTGACAACCATGTAAACAGATGTAAGCCTTCTGGAAAGCATCTTGTAGTGGAGCCTCATAGAACTCCAATATACTATATTCTGAACTGATGGCCACAGGTCCCACACACAGAAATACATTACAGAAGGGGATGGAATTTAAGAGACAGAGGAATGGGTTCACTCACACTATCTTTTCTTTTTGTGTTGGTTTGTAGACCATGTCTTATATGTGGTCCAGTAGGTAGGAGTGCAGAGTCCTCTCCTCAGCCCCCGACAGGCTGGGTCTCTATAGCCCATGCCACTAGCCCGTGCCACCACGCCTGCTTCCCAACCCCTTCCTCCACAACTCTCTAACCAAGCCATCACCCTGGCAGGCTGCCCCTGGACTCCTGTGTGCTCCCAGCGTGGCTGCAGGAGCTGCTGCTCTAAGTCATCTCAGGAAGTTAGCTGAAAGCTCTTCTGCTGCACTGGCAGCCTGTCCTCCACAAGGCAGTAATGTGGGACTCAGATTATCTGAGACTGCTCAAAAAGAGGAAAGTGACCCACATGTCATTCATGCATCTGCCAACAAAGGAAGTGATTTTAATCTTTAGAGAGTGGTGTGCAAAAAATATTTTAGAAAAAAATGACTAGAGCCCATTTTCTCTCGCCCATCTTACCCTCTTCTGTTATGACTTGCTTCCTTTGTCACCATAGGAATCAATTTCCAGAGAACACAGACTGGTTTTCCCTTGGCCAGGGACTAAAACATTGTGGGATTACAGACACATGCTTCTCAAGCTTTGGGGTTGAAAACTTGTCTTTCAGTTGATAAGACACAAGGGCAGGGCTCTGCTGACTGGGAGTGTATTTGTGTGTGTTTGTGTGTTAATACATATTAGTCTTGTATTATTTACGTACATGACTCTTCTTCATCTTATCTTTTCTTCACTTTCTTCTGAAGCCTAAAAAGAAAAGTAGAGACTGAAGTTATAACTCAATACCTCCATGGCAACCCCTGCCCCTAACAGGGGCTGCTCAGACTCAGAGGGGTCCCACATTAAAGTGGATGTGATGGAGACCCCAAGAGGAGGCGATCTCCCTGCCTCCCAGGCCTTCATCAGGGAGATGAAGACCTCATACGAAAGGTACACCTGCTACCGTGCTACAACTTTCAACTCAGGATGTTCTGAGGTTTCTTCATCCAACAGTTTCCATATGGAAAAACAGGCAGAAGAGCCTCAAAGTATAGCAAGCTGCTCAGTGACAAAAGAAGACACTGAGGCCCACGCAAAGCAGGTGTGGATAGACAGCATTGTGAGTGACGAGGACGAGTCATCTGACTCAGAGAGTGATGATTCAGGTGGTGAGCAGGTGCCCGCTGGCAACCCGCCGAGAAAGCTGAGTATACTAGAACGAGCGCCCTGGGTGTACGACCCTGTTGATGGCTGGCCAACCATTCAGCTTGTGTATGCTGAGCCGAAGAAGCAAAGTGAAGACCAGGATAATGAGGAGGAGCACAGTGCAGACAGTGAGAGCAGTGAGGATGAGGAGCAGCAGGAAGCTGATAAATGGATAGGAAATGCTGAAAACCAGGAAGAGGGCATGCAAATGTCAGCACAGGAACTAGTTGAAGAGCTCCTGCAAAACCAGGGCTATCAGGAAACATGGAATGATGAGGTAGTGGATTTGGATGACACTGAATTGATTGTGGATGACTACAGAGACCTCAAGGAGAAAGAAACAATGTGGGCCAGCGACCAAGCCAGTGCCCTCTTGTACCAGGATCCAACCGCTGTAGTGGAGCTTGAAGATATTGGGTTTAGTGATACAATCTGCAGAGGTATGAAGGAGAAAGAAGAAATGCAGGACAGCAACCATGCCCGTGCCCCCCTGTACCAGGAACCAACTGCTGTAGTGGAGCTTGAAGATATTGGGTTTAGTGATATAATCTGCAGAGGTATGAAGGACCAAGAAGAAATGCAGGACAGCAACCAAGCCCGTGCCCTCCTGTACCAGGAGCCAACCCCTCTAGTGGAGCTTGAAGACCTTGAGTTGAATGAAATAATCTGCAGAGGCATGAAAGAAAAAGGAGAAATGCAGGACAGCAACCAAGCCCGTACCCTCCTGTACCAGGAGCCAACTTTTGTAGATCCCCAGCTGGGCAGCAGCTGCCCTCTTTGGCTAGCTCAGAACTCTCAGGAGGAAGACGACACACAGGGGGACCTGCTCCTGTGCACAGAGAAGCCAGAGATGCAGTGTATGTTCCAGGAGGAAGAGCCTGCTGAGGTGAGTGTGGTGGGGCTCCCAGGAGAGAAGGGGTCACCTGGGTGGAGCTGGCAGGGCACAAGGCATGTGACTATACTCCCTTCTGTGATACAGAGCTGGTCCCCAGCTGCTGACAGGATGTGCATGGCAGAAGGGGTACAGGAAGTCAGGAGACCCGGGCAAAATACCACTGAGCACTGAGCGAAATGGAGGTTAGGGAGAAAGACAAGACTTAATCAGTAGGTCCCCCCAAGAAGACTGCTTTAGTGTCTCTGTTCTGTAGTGTTGATTTGGAAGCTGGGCATTTACAACTGGGTGAGTTCTATTAGAGAGTCCACAAAGAAGGGGACTTGCTGCAGGCTGGGACATCCCATTCATCTAACTCATCTGCTTTTCTCAGCAGATGCCAGCGAGGAGCAGGGAGGAGTGCTCAGGATGCTCAGAGGAAGACCGCAGGTCTGTCACACACAACACCTGTGTCAACTGGAGAAAGGCTTTCCACTGGCTCCACAAGAGAGTCCTGGGTTGTTTCAGGTGGAGCACAAGGGGCAGCAGTCACACACCAAAAAGGATATTTATACCCCAACAGATCCTCCCTTCATCAACCACCTCTGAGAGCTCATTCATTTGCAGGTCTTGTGCAGTGCAGCCTTCCTAGTTGTACCATTCCATGTGCCCACATTCCCACATACCTTTATTCCCATATTCCTGTATTCCTGTATTCCCATTCCATAGTCCTCCTACAATAAAGTGAAGAGTCTGGGGGGATGGCACAGGGGATTCCCATAGTTCACAATAAATATTTGTTTGTGTTTCTCTTGCTTGCTTGTTGCACTGTGCTTCTGGACACCGCAGAGAGCTGCCCTTCTGTGGAAGGACTGGAATTCGCTCTCTGTGATGAGCACAAGGCCTGTGCTTCCTGAGGAGGAGGCCTGGGCTGCCCTCCCTCACCCCTGCTGCCCAGGTTTTCTCCAAGGCCACAGACTTGTCTGGTTCAGGATCTCATCCTGTTTGGGCACTGACTCATGTGCTCAATTTAGGAAGAGCAGCGCCACCACCAACACACGCCCACCAGGGTGAAACATTCAGGGTGATCTTACAGGGCTGAGCTTGAAGCAGGGCAGACCCGTCACTTGGAAAAAGCTCAAGTTGACAGATTTGGGGCAAGCATAAAGCAGCTGTTGTGGTCCTGGGTAGGGGCACCAGGCTTCTAAAGCACCTTGGTGACTCTGGAAATTCCAGCATTTGCGAGGCTGAGACAGGAGGCCAAGAGTTGGAGGTCAGCCTGAGTTACTATGAGGCCCTGGCCATCATGGCAAGTGGTGCAGGCCCTGGAGCGGCAGACCAGGGGCAGAGCAGGCTAATGAGGTGGGCGGCAAGGGTCAGAGAGCCTGGGCAGGCAGGGCTGAGGTGCAGTTGGGGTGGGGCAGCAAATCTGAGACCCAATCTCTCCCTCTGAGTGGTATCAGTAGTCACCTGTTTCCTTTTGTTTCCAGTTTATAGTTTGTTACTTCTCGGTTCTTCATGGTCATGTGCCCATAGGAAATTCCTCTTAAGCACCACATAGTCGTCAGAAACAGGATGAAGACTCCCAGGCATGCTGGTGCATGCAGGACACGGGAGGCTGACACAGGAGCTTCACTAGGAGTCCAAGCTGCACATGGAGACATTGTACCAAATACAGAAAAAAAAAAATGATAATCTCTCTCACAAACATGAGGAGCACAGGGCCAGGTTGTGCTGAATTGTTTATGTTGTCTGATTGTTAATAACAATTTATAGTTAATCACAAATTTCACCTTTTCTCTATTTATAAAATACATCCATGTATTCCTAATTTCAGTAAGAAAGTAAAACGGATTTTTGGAATGTGGTACTATAATTATCATCCACATCCACTTTATGCACTAAATATGTTCATGGATGTATCTGAAATATACAACTGAGAGCAGAACAATACAGATAAAAAAATGAAGTATGTGTTTTTGTCTATCAATTTCTGATAGCAAAGTCTCAGAAAAATGAAGCTGTAGATAGATGAATAGTCTATATTTTCTTTTTTTTATTTTATTGAAGAACAAATAGCAATGAGACCATTTCAAATCAAATTAGCAGGACATATTCAATAATTAACACATGGGCCAGGGAGATGGCTCAGTGGAATAAGCACTTCCCTGGCAAGCGCAAGGACCTGAGTTCAATTCCCCGGTTCCGCAAAAAAAAAAAAAAAAAAAAAAAAAAAATTAACACATTGCGTATTGTTTTCATAGTGTTTTTTTTTGTCATACAAGGCACATTCTTTTTCTTCTTTTCTTTTTTTTTTTTTTTTTTTTTGGCAGAACCAGGAATTGAACTCAGGCCCTTGCGTTTACCAAGGAAGTACTTACTGCACTGAGCCATCTCCCCGGCCCAAGGCGCATTCTTGATATTCTGCTTACAAACACCATTAGAGCAGATGTCTCTAATCAATGAATTATGAAAATGTAGCTGTACACTTAGTTTCTAAAGCTGAATTATAGTACAGTTTCAATAATTAATACTTTCTGCCTTGTTCTCTTCCTAGTGGGTGTTCATAGAACAAGAAGCTGACAGAATAGTCTATATGTTCAAGAAGTGCATTTTGGGGTACATAATTCCTGTGTAAGTGCTCTTTGCAAACATCATTTTCTACTCAAACTCCCCAGTGAAGTCTGTAAGGTGTGTGCAATGGCCACTGCTTCCGGGCATCCTGCCCATCTTATCACTAACCTGGACGGTCTAAGCTGGACAGTTGTCATTTCTCTAAAGGACCAGTGACTCCTGTGGAGGTTGTTTACCTGATTTTCCTGGAGTATTTTTCTATCCAGACTAAACTGTGTTCTCAAAAATTTTTATTTTGTTCCTTCAACTTCCATCAAAATTGCTTTCTCTTACTTTTGTCCTACCCCCCTTCCTGGTCTCCTTGGTTATCACGATTTTCTCCTGCTGAGATACAAAGTGTAAGTATATTAAGGTTGGCAACATGACTTCCAGTTGCTAATTCCACATATACTCACCCCAAATTATAATTTTTCGTATGGGTAATAAGTTCCTATCTTTAAACACAAAAAGGCCCAAACAAAAGTAAACAAAGAGGGATACATGAAAGCACAGGCTGCGAGGTGGGGAGGCCGCCCAGAGGGCAGTGGCCAGGCGTGCATGTAGAGATGCCGCTGCTGCTGGGCAGATGTGAGCCGGGCTCCCTGTTCACAGGCCCTGGCTGCAGCCGTGGCCCATGCTGCTCACCACCTGCTGCCTATCTGTGCGGTGCCTGAGTAAGGAAAGTGATAGATGGACTTTCTTCCAAGGCTGGAAAGAACAAACCATACATAGTTCCACTGAATACATCCAAATTATGTCAAGTGATCTTGGGTTACAGAAGGTTGTGAGTCCAGCCTTCTGCTTTATCTCCAGGTTTCTGTGGATGGCTTCCATCTGTCCTGAAATCAAAACTGAAAGCCCTCTAGGTTCCCTGGAGCTACAGCAGGGGATTTTGTTATGGTGAAAGCAGGTGCAGTCCTGGTCACTCTCACTCTCAGGTAGCGTGGCTGGAGGCCTGGAGAGTCACATTGTCTGGTGTCCTCTGCAGAGAACAGTGCTGTGTTCCTAATGGACAGTGCCTTTCCATGCAGCTGGTTTGCCAGGGTGCATCTCAGCAGGCACCCAGCCTTGGGACCCTGTCATCTCCTAGGTCATGGACAGAGTGACAAGTACTGGCTGACTTTGGAAGAGCAAATCACACAGGGTATATTAGTAAGCGTGGATGTTTCTATTTGATATCCTGATGTTGTCATTAAGTGGTAAGTGTAATTCCACTTATGGTAAATTATGTGAGGAGAATGCCACAGGCCTTGCTCTGCCCTGGTGGAGGGGAGCATTTGATGTGCTCAGAGCCCCAAGGCATGGCCAGAGGAGCAGGTGTTTTTGGAGCACAGCAACATTCGCAGTGTCCTTGGGAGTTCAGAGGTTGTTGTTTTGATTTATGCTGATTTTTTTGTCCTTGAAGGATTATGTTAAAGTTCAGGCAAATCATTCTAGGTGTGGAAAACCTGAACTCTTACTGGTAAAGTAAGTAGAAGTGGGTGATGCTGAATGTGTAACACAAATGGAACAGCAGGTTCTATTCTATTAAGTTATTCACTAGGGAACCCATCATAGTTCTTTCTAATCTTCTCTTTTTCTCCAAATCTGCTTGGCTGAAGGTTGCAGAAGCAGAAGATGAGATGGAAAGGAATGCTCTGGTGAGGATCAGATGTCATCAGGTGGAAGCGAATTCAGATTAGTTTACAGGGTGGAAGTGGTGAGTTTGAAAACTCACTGGTCTAAAACAAACATTCCCACGTATGCATGAGAGATATAGTTTACTTGTTAATTCTGAAGGTTGTTTTTCCTCTTGATCTTTTAAATTATGCCTTTCATGTAATGATGTTTTTTGTATTTTTAGAGAAAAACTGTTTCCTTTCAAATCATGGAGTTTTACAAACACTTCATCAGAGTGAATATTTTTTTCCTTTGACATTTTTCTTGTTTCTAACCTTAGGAAATCCAGAAGAGTATTGGACAAAACTGTGTTTTAAATCTGTGTTTGACATCTGTCTCATTCTATTTTACTTTGTGACTTCTCCACTAAACAATAAATTATATAAGAAAGAGAGAGAGAGAGACAGAAAGAGAGAGAGAGAGAATAAGCAAAGGCAACAGTTAATGTAGTGAGCAGGAAACTCAGCAAAGGACAAAGCAGCTTACTTTAAAAGGTGACAGCACTGACTCCCATTTCTTACAGAGGTGTTGAAGAAATTCCATAGATATCAGTAGTATTGTGGACAACACAGGGCCCTGGCACACTGTGGCTCACACAAAGACTGCTACCTCTGTTATAGATTTTCAGTATGGGAATAACTAACACCGATTGTTATATTATCTATTCCTACCATCACATCTCTTGCTCAGTTTAACAAATATAGCTGTGCAAGATTGGGGAAATAATTGAATATTGGCACCTCCTTTCAACAAATCTTATTTTTTCCTTGTCTGTTTATGTTTAAATCTATTTTAAAGAGAGTATAGTAACTGCTAAGACATCAGAAATGTTAACACATGTAGAAGACCAAGATGAGAGTCATTCAACCATGGATTTTGAATTATACCTGTGGTCCTCAATGTAATTTCTGTGATCACAGATAAAAGCATTCAAGATGAAATGTCAAGATGAAAATTCTAAGCATTAACTGTTATTTCAAAAAAAAAAAAGGTGGAAATTATGAGTACAATCATCTCAGCCACCCTGAATGAATACCTGCATATTTATCCCTCCTTCCTTTTTCTCTATCTTTTCTCCTTTCTCTCATCTTTGTTGGTTAAATCAGACCCACATGTGTAAATATCATATTGTCTCCTATGTGTACAAACCTGAAAGAATAAATAAAACCTAGAAGATAGAATAGATGTATGAAAATGGAAAGAAACAGAACTTAGGAATTTTTCCCATTTTCATTTTCACTTTTTCCTTATTGCTTTAGTAATTCTTTATATATTCTGAATATGAACACTTTGTCAAATAACTGTACTGATTATAGCTTTATTCAATCTGTGGATTATTTTCTTATTCATTTAATCAGATCTTTTCATGAAGATAAGTCAACTTCATGATTTTTATTTTTAATATTTATATTAAAGAAATATCTCACATCTATTTTATTTCAGAATTTCGTTTTATTTATTAGATTAACCATATTAGGGGAATTTTAAACTATATTTTTCTTATTCCTGTCTACTTCTGATCTTTTTGGTGCAAGAGAATAACACTGGATGATGTTAATTCTTTGATCTTTTTCATGGCCCAATGTATGGTCAGTTTTGTAAAGTATCCTATACAATTGCCAAGGATATTTTACCCTAATTTTTATATTTATTTCCTGTACATACTCTGTACATATTAAAGACACTGAATAAATATTTACAAAGTATTGCTTAAGACTTCTGTGTGCTTTATTTTGACCGAAGGCGTTTATATTAACAACTGAGAAAATTGTACAAACTTGCTAAATTACTATTTTGTGTATCACATGCATTATTTCCTAACTGAAGCTATACCTTCTTTATATATAGTCTAATTTACTCTTGCTAAATGAAATTTCAGTGATAGTGATGACAGTTAAGTGTATTACAACAGTACTGTATAGAAACAAATACATTGCTAGGAATAATCTTGCTTATTTACAAATGGGCACACACAAATAATTATTTTTATTTTCTCAAATTACAAATATATGTTTCCTTTATTTAACACCTGTCTGATGCAGCACGTTTTGCTAACAAGGATAGCATTTTATCTGGAATATATTTAATATGTAACTCATTAAATGATGTATGTAATGTCTTTACACTATTTTTATCAGTGTGAGCAAAACATATATTTAATAACATTACTAACAGTGAATAAGCTACAAAGTTTTCTAAGATTTGATTAGATTCTCTTCAATGTGTAAAATTGAAACTCTTAAAAAATACAAATTTTCAAGTTTTTAAGTATAAAAAAAAGATTTAATAAGTCTCCTAATTCAATTTTCTATCATCTCAAGCAAAATTCAGGTAATTCTTATCATGAAAAGATGTTAAAGACCATAAAATGGTCTTTCTGTGTTTATTGAGATTAGATTATTTTATTGTTCAGTTAATAAGATTTATAAAATGAATTGATTTTTATGTTACACTATCCTTGCACCCTGAACCTCAATCTTCCTAGATATATACATGATTATTTTAATGTGCAATGGAATTTTATTTGCTAATGTGCAACTGAGAATATTTACATGGACCTTCTTCGTGGATGCTGGTCTCTTATAGCCTTACAATTTCCTTGTCCAAGTTTGATATTCAGTGGATACTTAACTTAGGCACTCAATTGGTTGAGTTATTTGTAATTCAAGGTGGTTGTAGTCAAGACTATTTTTCACATAAGAAATAAGGGAATAGGGGCCTGGGAATTGGCTCAGTGGAATAAGCACTTTCTTAGCGAGTGTAAGGGCCTGAGTTCAAATCCCGGGTTCTGCAGAAAGAAAGAAAGAAAGAAAGAAAGAAAGAAAGAAAGAAAGAAAGAAAGAAAGAAAGAAAGAAAGAAAGAAGAAAGAAAGAAAGAAAGAAAGAAAGAAAGAAAGAAAGAAAGAAAGAAAGAAAGAAAGAAAGAAGAAAAGGGAATAACCATAATTCATTCCAAAGCACTCTTTAAGCTTTCCATAAAAAAAGGATGAAATAACTGTGGTTTATCAAAAACACCCATGATTATTCTAGGGTATTTGCCTACAGTTTATCCATTCTAGCAAAAATAATTTTACACAGTACTCACCATTCAAATGGACAGTTTCAGCTTACAGGAGGAAGGATGAAATGGATGGTGGCTACTCTTGAAAAAACAGTCCCTTTCCATTAGCATACTGGGAATCTGGCTTTCTGGTGTCCTCTTTTTCCCTGTGGAGAGTCTGTAGCTTACTGGGAACTTCTTTACTGATGCTTGGGTAATCCTCCTTCAGATTTGTTCTAATCTCCTTCTCTTATTTTTCTATTTTTTTCTACATTTCTTATTATCACTTAAATTTTCTCTCCTTAGAGTAAAATTGTGCTACCAGTGGATGGTTGCTGTATAAAATTCTCTGATCTGTTTTGCAACTGCCTGATCTTTTCTATAGCTACAAATCTTAATACTATGGATAAAGATGGCAAATTTTTAGTTATCACACTTTGTCATTTTCTGGTTGTACTTGATGCTGTTGTTATTACTGTTTCTCTTAATTTAGTCAGGGAAACATAGTCGTGATCAGTTGATCTTCCTTCTGTGCGCATACTGAGACAGTCTGGGGCTCATGAATAGCACCATGGCCCAACAGGAGGCCACGTCAAGGGAGGCACAGGGCAGAGATGGTGCCAGCGCAGGCCTGGAAGTGGCAGTCCTGGTTCTTCTCCCAGTGCCTCCTGGTCACAGTGCTTTTCATGCTGGAGCTGTGGGAGCAGTGTTCTGTGTCCTGCCAACCAGGCTGGGACATCAAGCCAGGACCTGGATTGTGGTCTGAGTGCAGGAGAAGGAAGAACCAAGGCAGGGATCGTGAAAGTGGACCTGGGTCATGCTGTGCAGTGAAGAAGGTGCCAGGCCCCCCTTGTGAGTGGCAGGGACCACAGGCAGATTGGTCCAGGTGTGGGCCCCTTTGACCTATACCTGTCCCCACCCTAGCTGGCTGGGGTTCAAATAAGAAACCTAAGCAGCTCACCAGCTTTTCAACAAGGTTTTGATTCTCTAAGTTTGTGGTTCTGTGAGCATTGACATCCCGATACATTTTCTAAAAGCAGTTTATGTTCCTGGAACATTTACTGATTTGTTTGTTTGTTTGTTTATTTATTTATTTATTTATTCTTCATGTCAGCAGTTAAAAACTGTGTTTGACTCAAGACTTCTTGGCACAGCACCTAGATGCCAAACTGAGGATGCACTTGCAGTCACTTGCCCATGGGCTTGAAGCAGAACTTTGGTGGGTGTGTGGTGAAGTCTTGTGAAGGGCTCTTGGCTACTGCCAAGCAGCTGTCTGAGCACTTCAGCACATCTTCCCGCACCTCTAGTTTTCACAGGAAACTCAATGTAACAGAATAGGATGAAGGAGAGGCTTCCTGAGGTCTGAAAGGCTAGTCATCTCCAATGGTGAATGAGGACACTCTTGAGTGACATTATTCCTGCAGAATGAAGACAAGAAGAGAAAACAATACTATAGCCCAGCATTAAAGAACTGGGACCATATCAAACAGGCCACAGTGTCTCATCCCTATTAGATTTAAAAGGCAAGAGCCTGGGACAGATTTAAATGCCAAAGGCCAGTTATATATAGAAGACATCCATGAAAATGTTTCTAGGCCCAGGGAGATAGCTCACTAAAATAGAGCCATGCCTGGAAAATAGAAGATCCTTTTTTTGGTATTCCATTTCTTAAACAGGTATTAATTTTGGTAATGGAGCTACTTAACATAAGCAATTTACAAGCATCAATGCAGAAGGAAACATTTGAACTGTAGAAAATGAGAAAATACAGAAACAAGATGCAATCTGAGACCTCAAGTTCAGCCTGTACAAACCCAGGAGACTTTGAGGTGGAAGAAATAAAATCTAAAATGCTGTACTTTCTGAAATGGTAACACTGGAAGTAACAAAGCAGATGAATGAGTCTCTAGAGGAAAATAAAAAAAACAAATGAGAAACACTTTCACAAGATGGTAAAGACATGATAACCATATGAGTAACACGTTTAGTGCATCTGGCCTAGATAAAGATTTTCAGAAGTGAGAGTGAGAAAAATTTCAGGAAAAGTATAGAAGTGTGTATGCCCACCATATGGAACAACTGGATTCCACAAAACAGATTCAAGCATGTTCAGGACATTGAAAAATCTACTGAAACTACAGAGAGCAAAGTCAACCACTTTGAAGACAATATCAGATCTAGAAGATGACTTGTTTTAGTTATCATCAAATGAAATTCTTTTTTTTTTCCTATATGTGTTTATTTAGTGCAGGGTCTACAGGGTCTCAAGGTCACAAAACACAGATTGAATTCATTGTGATCTTTCTGTTTTCAGTTTCCCAAGTGCTGGGATTACAGGCACGCACCACCATGCCCAGTCTCAATTGTCCTCTCAGCGTATCCCAGCAGAGGAGCTGGCACAGAAGACCAGGGATAGAAACCCTGATCTTTGTATCTGCTTAAGCAGGTGCCTTAATACCCTGAGCTATAAGGCTGGCCATAAATTCAATTGTCAAAAATAAAAAAAAAATCACAAAAAAAAAAAAAAAAAAAAAAAAAAAAAAAAAAAAAAAAAAAAAAAAAAAAAAAAAAAAAAAAAAAAAAAAAAAAAAAACGCTGTTGGATGGTTAAAAAAAAAGAGCAATATAAAATTAATCTGAATAAAGAAAGAATCAGAAAATAGTACAAAGGATGGTAAAAAAAAACTGCTCATAGAAAAAAATAGAAAAATATGGGAGCATGGAAAAACAATTTTATATACAGATAAATGATGGATGTAAAACTCCACTTACAAGTGATCAAGAAAAAAAACACAATGATGTATAATATACCAGACTCCAGAAAAGCAACATAAGAATGGAATATTAAAAGTTGTTAGAAAAAACACCTTGTAGGGGGAAATCTACCAGAATTACTGTAGGTTTCTTAAAAAAGACTTTTAAGTTTGGAGAGAATTTACTAAAGGCTTTCAAATTGGACAGCCTCCAAATTGATGTACCTGATAAAATTATGTTTCAAAACTGGTGAATAGCTAAGACATTTCTATGATAAACGATGCCTGAAAAAATTCATAAGACTCCAAAATGTATACTTGAATATGTTATGAAGGATATTCTAGAAAAAGTCAACAGAAAAATATAATTCCATGAGAGCCACTAACATAAACATACCAGGTTAAGTAGAGACAGCCAGCAGCAGAAAAACTAAATCCCCAGCAGAAATCGATGTATACCAGTTATATTCATCAGTGAAAATGGTCTCCATTCACCAAACAAAGAAACAGATGGGCAGAATAGATCCAGAAATAAGATCCAACAGTATGCTGAATGCAAGAAACACATTGAATGCAAACAGAAATTTACGGGCTGGAAAACAATACTCCATGCAACATAAAACTGGAACAAAAGCAAAGGCATAATTTTGTGTGTAGCAGGTTGGATTTCATGCCAAGACTGATCAGAAGAGGCTTAACTGTGGCAGGAGACATTCAGGAGGAATAGCAATGTAGTGCCGAGCCTTGCAGGCTCCAAAGGAGAGAAGCAGTAACTTTGGAGATCCTGTAACCAGCCACACCTGGTGCAGAATGTGCAGACTGGCATCAGTGGTCCAGCTGGCTGAGCAGAGCATCTCAGTGCATCCCTGAGAGAGACACCTGGGTGCTTTGGATGGACGCTTGCTGTGTGACTCGCTTCTGTGCTGGATCAACGCTACCTGAGTTGCTACCTTGCAGTCTCGTACACTGACTATAGTTTGGCTCAAATTCTACCCACATTATGACTTTTCTACATAAATTATCCCTGACAGAAGACCTTGGTGACAACTCATTAGTAGGGCCCTCCTGTCTCTCAAGAAATCTTCCCTGCTCTGAACCTGTCTTGTTCTCTACAATTAATTCTTTGGTTGTTGGAGGACGCAATCTCTGCACATGTCACATCCAGCATGCTGTGAGCTATAGTTCTCCTGTAACACCTACACTCTGCTGTCCTGCCATGAGGCCAGGCTTTTTTGTATACATGAGGTTGGACTGCAACCCACAGGCCTCCTTCCTCAGCCCCCAAGTGGTGTGGCCCAGCACAGTGTGTCCCTACTACTTCCTCCATTAGCCTTCAGATTGGAAGGTGTTCGCCTTCCAGAATTAGTGCTCTCCTCTCCACTCCCAGCCTGGCTGCATGAAGTCCTCATCGAGGTCCTCAGTGACATTATTTGTAAGCCCTGCTGCACTTACACCTGTCATTACTAGACTTATGATCTTCAGCTCCTCAAAGGGGCTCTAAATCCTCTGGTGACATAGATTATGTGAACTGTACAGTAAAAGGAGCCACCCCAGTGCCATGGCATTTGTGCTTCTGCCAACAGCAGGAATACTCTTTATTCTGCACATCTTTGGAAACAGCACATTTGAAACACAGGGCTCATTCCTGCAGCCTTGTGGCCATGCTTCCTCCTTTCCTCTCCCAGTGTTCCACCATCCCCATGGGAACCAAGAGTCACAGAGCACAGAACATGGTGCTCTCTTCCTCACAGAGACTTACGACTCTGAACCATTTCACACAGTGACTGTTCATGAGTGAGGACGTCCAGAGAATAGCTACCAGGTAGGCAGCCACCAGGACAGGTACTCCAGCCTGGGAAGGGTTGTGCGTGTGCCCACATGTGCTTCTTCATCTACTTAGTAGGTAGAGCATCATGGGAAATAGTAGGCTAAATATGCCATTACCTGGTGGGATGACAATCGTGTAAATAGATGTAAGCCTTCTGGAAAGCATCTTGTAATGGAGCCTCATAAAACTCCAATATACTATATTCTGAACTGATGTCCACAGGTCCCACACACAGAAATACATTACAGAAGGGGATGGAATTTAAGATACAGAGGAATCTCTTCTCTTCGTGTTGGTTTAGAGACCATGTCTCATCTGTGCTCCAGTAGCCAGGAGCACAGAGTCCTCCCCTCAGCCCCTGACAGGCTGGGCCTCTATATCCCATGCCACCAGCTGTGCCACCACCAACCTCTTCCTCCACAACTCCCTACCCAAGCCATCACCCTGGCAGGCTGCCCCTGGACTCCTGTGTGCTCCCAGCGTGGCTGCAGGAGCTGCTGCTCTAAGTCCTCTCAGGAAGTTAGCTGAAAGCTCTTCTGCTGCACTGGAAGCCTGTCCTCCATGAGGCAGAGATGTGTGTCTCCCCAAAGAGACAGAAAACTCCCTGGGACTCAGATCATCTGAAACTGCACAACAGGGGAGAAGTTACCCACATGTCATTCATGCCTCTTCCAACAAGAGAAGTGGAGTGCACAAAATATTTTAGAAAACAGTTACTGGAGCGAACTTTAGCCCATCCATCTTGCCCTCTTCCATTATTACTTGCTTCCTTCATCACCATGGGAATCAAGGGCCACAGAACACAGACTGGTTTTCTCTTGACAAGAGACTAAAACTCTGTGAGATTACAGACATGTTTCTCAAGACTGGAGATTGAAAACTTGTTTTTCAGGTGAGAAGCCACAAAGGCAGGACTCTGAAGAATGCCAGCGCTCAGGCACAGTTGTGCATGTGCTGTGCTTGTGTGTGAGTGTGTGTGTGTGTATGAAGACATATTTGTCTTTTATTACTTATGTGCATGTCTCTTCCTCTTATCTTTTCTTCAGTTTCTTCTGAAGCTTCAGGAGAAAAAAAAAGACTGAAGCTGTAACTCAATCCCTCCATGGAACCCGATACCTCCAGTGGGCAATGTTCCTACCCAGAGCAGTCCCATGTTAAAGTGGATGTGATGCAGACTCCCACAGGGGGTAATGTGCCTACCTCCCAGTCTTTTGTCAAGGAGAGGAAAACCTCATACGGAAGGTACACCTGCTACCGTGCTACAACAAATTTCAACATAAAACATACTTCTGGTACTTTAGGCAATGACTTTCCTTCGACCAAAATAGCAAAAGACCCTCAAAGTGTAGCAAGCAACTCAGTGGGGGAACATGACACTGAGGTCCACACAAAGCAGGTGTGGATAGACAGCATTGTGAGTGACGAGGACGAGTCGTCTGACTCAGAGAGTGAGGATTCAGGTGGTGAGCAGGTGCCCCCTGGCAACCCGCCGAGAAAGCTGAGTATACTAGAACGAGCGCCCTGGGTGTACGACCCTGTTGATGGTTGGCCAACCATTCAGCTCGTGTATGCTGAGCCGAAGAAGCAAAGTGAAGACCAGGATGATAAGGAGGAGCAGAGTGCAGACAGTGAGAGCAGTGATGATGAGGAGCAGCAAGAAGCTGATAGCCGGATAGGAAATGCTGAAAACCAGGAGGGCATGCAAATGTCACTAGAGGAACACAACGAAGAGCTTGTGCAAAATGAGATCCATCAGCAAACACTGAGTGATGAGGAAATGGAGTTTGAAGACATTGAATTGAGAGAGATAATCTATAGAGGCATCAAGGTCAAAGAAAAAATGTGGGACACTAACCATGCCTGTGCCCTCCTGTACCAGGAACCAACTGCTGTAGATCCCCAGCTTGACAGCAGCTGCCCTCCTCAGCCAGCTCAGGGCCTTCAGGAGGAAGATGACACACAGGGGGACCTACTCCTGGGCACAGAGCAGCCAGAGATGCAGGGCATGCTCCAGAAGGAAGAGCCCACTGAGGTGAGCATGGTTTGAGGATTTCAAACCACCTAGGTAGATCTGCTACATCAGACAGCAGGATGTTTCATTGCCTTCCGTGATACAGGGCTGGCCCCTGATGGTTGACAGGGAACCAAGAGCAGAAGGGGAGCAGGAAGTCAGGAGACCCAGGGAAAACACCACTGAGCACTGAGAGCAAAATGGAGGGTAGGGAGAATGACAAGACATAATCAGTGTGTCCCCCCCAAGAAGACTGCGTTAGCATCTCTGTATTGCAGTGTTGATTTAGAAGCAGGCATTTACAGCTGGGCTAGTTCTTTTAAACAGTCTGCAAAAGGAGGGGGCCCTGGCTTCAGGCTGGGACATTCCATTCATCTAACTCATCTGCTTTTCTCAGCAGATGCCAGTGAGCAGCAGGGAGGAGTGCTCAGGACGCTCAGAGGAAGACCACAGGTCTGTCACACACACCACCTGTGTTAACTGAAGAAAGGTCTTCCTCTGGCTCCAGAAAAATCCTGGCTTGTTTTGAGTACAGCAGGAAGGGAAATAGCTAGTGGAGCAAGAAAAGTATACCCCAACAGATCCTCCCATCATCAGCCGCCTTCAAGAGCTCATCCATTTGCAGATCTTGTGCAGTGTGGCCTTCCTAGTTGTACCATTCCATGTGCCCACATTCCCACATTCCCTTATTCCCGTATTCCCATGCTCCTTATCCCTCCTGCAATAAATTGAAGAGTCCAGCATGAAGGTGTCAGAGGATTCCCATAATTCAAAACAAATATTTCTCTGTGTTCCCTTTGTCTGCTTCTGCAGAATGCTTCTGGACACAACAGAAAGCTGCCTTTTTGTGGGAGGACTGGAATTTGTTCTCTGTGACATGCAGAGGGCCTGCGCTTCCTGAGGAGGAGGCCTGGGCTGCTCTCCCTCACCCCTGCTGCCCAGGTTTTCTTCAAGGTCACCAACTTTATCTGGTTCAGGATCTCATTCGGTTTGGTCACTAACTCAGGAACAGCAGTGACACCACCACCGCACACCCAACAGGATGGTGAATTTGGGGTGATTTTACAGGTCTGAGCTTGAGACAGGGTGACTTCAAGAGACTGGTATTTGAAGCCAGGTCAAGTTGACAGAATTTGGGGGAAGAAGAAAGCAGGTGTCATGGTACTGGGCACCAGGCTTCTAAAATGTCTCAGTGTCTCTGAAATTTCCAGCATTTGGGAGGCTGAGACAGGAGGGCCAAGAATAGGAGGCCAGCTTGAGTTAGTGTGAGGCCGTGGCCATCCTGGTGTGCAGTGCAGGCCCTGGAGCAGCAGGACCAGGGGAAGTAGGTGAGCAGCAGGGCGGGCAGCAGGGTGGTGCAGGCTTTGAGAGGCTAGGAAGTTGGGGGGCCGCAGTGGGTCTCAGCCCTAATCTCTCCCTAGAATAGAAGTAGTGGTCACCTGTTTCCTTTTCTATCCAGTTTGCAGTTTCTCATTTCTTGGCTCTTCATTGTCATGTGGCCACAGAGTTCCTCTTAAGTATCACAGAATCATCCAAAATAGTACAAAGCTAAGAATTTAAAATGAACTCTTTTTTTTATAAAAATGTATACATACCCCAAGTACCAACACCATAGTGTGTACTTCAGTGATATTTTATGAACTGAACATAGAGATAGTGAAACTCACGAGTCAGGAATATAGCCCATGTGTAGCATGCAGAATGTCTTTTTTTTGTTACTACTGTGAAGTATTAGGAAGTATCAGGACTCACACCCTGTACTCATAGTTATCTGGAAACATAAAATATATGTGATTGTGCTACTCTTTCACTTGTCATTCTGTTTGAGATGTCTCTTACATTGTTGAGTATAGTGGCAATTCAAATTATAAGCAATATTCTCTTATGTAAATATAATTACTTTTTAAATTCAACTTATGGTGAATGGAGATTTGGGTAATGTCTGGTTTGGTGTTGCTCTAATGAGTTCTGTTACAGATATTCACTTGTTTAGTATACAATATTTATCATTCATTTTGCAGCATTGTTTATTGAAACTACTGTGGATATACTTCCAAAACTGGATCATTATCTTACACTATATATGAAAATTAATTTAAAATGGATCAAACAAATTAGCATCTTTCTAATTTCTTATGCAGTGTGGCCTTCCTAGTTGTACCATTCTATGTGCCCACATTCCTTTATTCCCGTATTCCCATGCTCCTTATTTCTCCTGCAATAAACTGAAGAGTCCAGCATGGAGGTGTCAAAAGATTCCCATAATTAAAAAACTCCTAGTAAAATATATAGGTGAAGTTTTTCACATCATTGCTTTGACAATGATTCAATGATATTACACCAAAATCATAAGCAGAAACAAACCAGGAAACCACATCTAGCTAAAAGGCCAATACACAGCCGTGGAAGAAAGGCAATGCAGGGCAGTGCGCTGGTGGGCGGACGCCAGCAGCCACTGCGCCTCTGATGACGGCTACTGTACAGCATAGATGAGTGGCTCCCAGCCTAATATGGAAAAGGGAAAATAACTCAGGCAAATATGCACGAAAAAGTGAACACTTTTCTAAAGATCTAGACATGGACCGGAGTACATGGAACAGCATCACAATAACTATTTATCACAGAAATAGAAGTCAACATGCAATAGTTTTGTGAACATCCGCAAAACAGTGGAATAAGAGGTCCCATTCTTGCACCTTCACAGAAACAGTGATTTGAAAGCTACATGCCACAGCACACGGCTCTGAGACAGCTCCAACATGCAAGTGAGACTACACTTGGGGAAAAAAACAGCTATTACAGATCAAAGGAAATAACTGACAGAATAAAAGTATAACCCTGTGATCTGAGAAAATATTTCTAATGTGAAACAATTTATGTAATATGTTAATATCAAACCATACTAAGAAACTCCACAATTCAAAACCAGAAGAGCAAATTATCTGATTGAAAACCAGGCAAAGGACATGAGTAGATATTTCTCAAAGGAAAATATACAAACTGACAAAGGTAAATAAGAAGATGCTCACCATCATGCCATCAAGAAAATGGAAATGTCAGCTATACTAAGACAGCGCCTTATTGTTACAATGGTTGCTAGAAAATAGACAATTTTGTCAACTATAATAGAGATAACAGAGAACACAGCATTATCCATACACACGCACACACACACACACACACACACACACACACACCTGGCACGAAGTGATTGCTGTGATTCAGGCAAGTAATACAGAAAATCTGATGAAGTGTACAGATCTAAGCAACACTTTGAAAGTAGAGGGCTTGCAAGGTAGCTCAGCGGTCTAAAGCGCCTCTCAGGGACCGCGGTTGGAGCCCCAGTACCACATGCCATGCCAGCCCCCCCCCCCAGGGCAGGCTGAGCTGACCCCCCCCCCCCCCCGCAAAAAAGAATCCGTGATGTGTAGTGAGACACTGTAATACATAAATGAATTAAAAAAAAAAAAAGAAAGAAAGTAGAATTTACTAAACTGGCTGGTAAACTGCATAGTGATGGGTGGTGTGTCATTAGAAAAAAAGAGTTAAAGACGATCTCAAGGTTTCCATACTAGAACATGGTAAGTGGAGTAGTTATGAAGATGAAAACATCTGGCCAATGGCCAGCCGGATAGCTCAATGGACCTACTTAGGCATATGCAGGGGCAGGGATTTGATCCCCAGCATGCCATGCTGACCATATCCTGGGGCTCACTGAGAGGGCTAATGAACTGAGTGTGATGGTGAAGTCTTGGTATCGCTTGGGAGGCTGAAAAGCAGGAAGGATCACTACGAGCCTGATCTGTGTAGTTAGGAAATGAATACTCATCTCGGGAGCTGGGCCATCACATGTGTCATAAGGCATGTTGGGGGAAGGCGCCAACGTTAAGCGATGTGACCAGTGACATCGACTACGGAAGGACACAGGAGGTAAGGAGAGATGACTGAGCTCAGAACTCACTGAGGTGCACATTTTACTTTAGGTCTGTGAACCATATTGAGTTTTTTGTTAAATCCCTAAGGCCTCTTTCTAGATTCATTTTTTAAATTTGTGCATCAGGTGTCCTGTTGTTCCAGTGTACGTTGATAGCTACCGTGGCTGCACTGATTTCCTTGCTCCTTTGTCAAAGACCTACTGACTGTGCTCATGTGCGTCTATTGATGGGCTCCTGCTGTGCTAATTTATTTCTCTATTTCTTCATCAGCCTTACTGTCATGAATAGTGTAGGCTTGTAGTGGGATTTCAAGTTCATTAGCTTTAGTCCTTCCATTCTTCTTCTCCTTAATTATTATCTTAGCTTTTTTTGGACCTGTGTCCTTTCTGTATAAACACTGGAATCTAATCAGTTTATTGATAAGCGCAAAATAATTTCTTCAGATTGTATTCACATTGCATCCACTTTGCAAATGAGCTGGGAAAGAACTGATATCATGACAAAAGCACTGCATGTTGTGTCGCTGAATTATTTCAAATGTTGTCTCACAGTTTACCCACTTTGTCAAATGCAGGGCATGGATAATAAAATATCTAATGCTTGAGCTTAACACAGGGTCATGCTTTAACTTACTGTCTGAGTTAGCTGGACGTGGAGCACATCACTCGTCTTCTGTGAGCCTGTTTCCTCATCTATGAAATGCTGGTGAGAGGAAATGCTAATCAATGCCTTGATTTTTCTACTACTTTTCACTCTCTCATCTTGAAGTACATCAACCATTTTTGGTTCTTCTCATATTAGCTGGAAGAAGAAACGGGACACCCATGAAAGGACATAATACAAAGAAAGCTTCCAGTTTTTAATCTATGTTTTCCACATAGTAAGTCATTAACATATCTGGAAGGCAAAGTTTGGGATCGAGTATACTGCTTAACCAACAGCATTACGGAAGAACTTGACTTCTCAAGGTGAATTCAGTGGTGCAGGGGAGGGAGAAACTACACAATGAGAATGAGAAGTGGGAGAAGAGAGATGGACAGAATGAGACAGAGATGGAGGCAGACAGACACAGAAAATAGAGACGGAAAATATGATAACTTAAACAGCTAAAAGGTTCAAGGACATCACTCAATCTCTGCTCACATGCAGCTAAAACATGATACAAAACCATCTTGTCTACAAAATTAATCTTAAGAGAAGGACAAAAAGTGCTCAAAAGAATAAATTTGTGTCATTAGCAGGGGAAAAGGTTCAGTTACAGACACAGCTGCAGGGACTTTCTAAGAAATACTCCTCCAGTATGACATGGGCTGAGTTCCTTAAATTTCTTATACCTTGGTCTCAGTATCAAGATTACTACATAACCACCTCCTTTATTCTGGTACATTCCAAGTATCTTAACAATAAATGATTTTTCCCTTTAAAAAGCCAAAAATGACATCTGTTGTTTGTAGTAATAATAAAAGTGCTTACTGTCAACAAACGTGACACCATGAATGAAATTCAGGACCTAGATTCTTAGAGAAATGGAGAAATCAAGGAGGTATTATTTATCTTTGGAGAGATAAAAGTTAGCAAAAATTTACAAACTGTTCTAATTGTTATGAAACGTATTACCTAAATATTCACTTTGGTTTACCAAAAGCCTAGACTAGAGGGCTGTACTAGTAGCAAGAGGAAGAATATACTGTGGTTGAATTAAATAGCCCCAAAAGATCTGCTGAAGTCCAAACCCTCACAATGGGAACTCGTTGGACATAGAGTCAATGCCTGGGGAGCTAGTTACTTAAATGAAGTCATACTGGACTAGGGTGAGCCCTAGTTAATATGGTCTGCCTCTTGAGAAGGAAGAATTCCACTGGAAGAATGCATGGGACAGCAGCATGGATTAGGGTTTATATTTCAAGTGACCCCCTAATTCTTGTACTCAGAGGTAGGTCTTTCAGAGGATATTGGATTATAGTTGCTCCTATACTCATCAGTGAACTAATCTATTGATGAGTTCATAGTGGAATGTGTTGTTAAAAGGTGGTGCCTAACTGGCAGAAACAAGTTACATTCTCTCTCTCTCTGTCTTTGTCTCTTTCCATTTGTCTCAGTCTCTCTCTGTCTCTGACTCTCTGCAAGTATGTTAAGAATTATTTTCCTGCTTAATTGACTCCTTTAGCATTACAAAGTGAATGTATTTTTTAAAATGCTATTTGATTAAAGTATATTTGATACCAGTATAGTTACCTCTGTTTTTTGTTTTCTGTTTTCTATATGCATGGAATATTTAATTTCCACTCTTTGGTCTATTTTGACCCTTATAGGTAAGGTGAATTTTTTAAAGACATTATAGATTTTGGTCTCGAGTTTTATCCCTGGAGTCACTCTGATTCTTTTGAATAATTTAAAACATTTACATTCAAGTTAATTATTAATAGACCATGTCTTCTATAGTCATTATGTAAATTATTTTTTCCATTTTGTTACATTTCCTTTCTTGTTTTTCTCTTTTTCATATAATCTTCCCTGGAGGTTAAAAGAGTTACTGGAGTAGTATGGTTTTACTCTTGCTTATTATTTTTGGTTTACCTATGACATTTTTGCTTTGAACTTACTGAAAGACTTCAAAAGGCATCTTTGATTATAATAAGTTACTTTGAAATGAAAGCCACTTCAAATGCTCATGGCCATAAGAAGAAAAACAAACAAATAAACAAAGCAGCAAAAGACAAATCATCATGAGGAACCTGAGATTGTTCCATTTTTCTCAAATTTTGATTATTTTTGGGAATTGGTACACAGTTTTAGTATATAATTATTCCATTCAGTGTGGGGAGTTGATATTCCATTTCATATGTTTCTAAATTGACTACCACTGATCACAAACATAAATATAGTTTTCATTATTTTAAGTAATCTTTACATTAATGCTGTAAATGTTGTACATAGTTTTTACAAGAGAATTTCATATCTTTTATATAATGACCCTTAACAAATATGCAATGCCTTCCTCTATTTTTCTTTTTAGTCAGTAACCTCATTTCTTCTTCATTTGGAAGAATTTTCTTCATCATTGCTCACAGAGAAAGTCTACTGTAGACATGCTTTTTAGTTTTGTTAGTCTTGGAAAGCCTTTATCTTTGCATCATTTCTGATAGATGATGTCTCCAGATAAGTGTTCTCAGTTGGCGGTTGTTTTATTCTTACTGCACTATTACAAAACTCTAATCCAAGCTTCTTCCAGACTGCAAGACTTCTCCTGAGACACTGGCTGCTGTGCAGACCAGACACCCTTGCCCATCATCCGTGGCCAGGGCTTCCTGTAGCATCCAGTCTTCTCTTGGCCTCTCACCTGAAACAGCCAGATCATGGCTTGAGGTAGACACAGCTGACATTTGATTATCAACCCTTGCTTTAATTGTTTGTGATTATTGTTATCCTTTCTTTAGTGTGGTAAGTTTTGTGCTATTTCTTTGAATAAACTTCCTACCCCTCAATTGTAATCCTCAATTCCTTCTTCAACCTTAATAACATAAATACTTATTCTTTTGATATTTCTCCAAGTTTCCATAAGCTGTCTTCATTGATCTCTATTCTTTAGCTTTTCTTTTCCAAATACTGTATTTTTAATGGCCTGTCTTCATTCTCCATAAGTCTCTATATTTTTTAAAAACCTATCCTGATCTCATTCTAACTTTACTGAGTATATTTTCCAGCTGAATAATTTCTGCTTGACTTTTAAAAATGTTCCCGTCTTTGTTATTTTTTCTGTGTTAGAATATTGAAATCTGTTTTTTATGGGTTTTATTTGAGTTTCCGGAGAACAACTGCTTTAAATTCTCAGTCTGAGAGATCCCTCATGGCGATTACTGCCTCACTAGTTTCATGACCCTTATTTTGGGCAATAGATGAGGTCATAGTTTACTCAAACTTGTGCTATTTGTTCATATACAAAATTCAGCATACTTTTCATATATTTTTTTCCTGTTCCTTTGAGGTATTTGTTAGGAGTCTCTAACCCTTGTTTAGCAAGGGTGATGAATGATCAGACATTTTTACCAGTCTTCTAAATCTGGCTTTTTATACCTTTCTTTCCAGAAATTCTGGGCAGTTTTGCTTATTATTTCTGATGTTAAAATTCCTACCACTGTGTCTGCACTGTGTAACACCCAGATCCAGCATGGCCTGGGAGCTGAAACTGCTGGCGGTGAACAGCTACTACTGTTTCAGTAGTGGAGGTCAATCTGACTCTGAGTTTTGTCTCAAATATTTTGTTGATGTCATAGATAGATAGATAGATAGATAGATAGATAGATAGATAGATAGATATCAGGAGAGTACCTAGAAAAATAAGTTCATCTCTACAAGCATCTCTCTGATCCCAGGTTGGTCTGGATGACACTCACACATTGAAATATGGTCAAAAACTAATATTCTGCTCACAGTCACCATAATTGTTCCAGTCCAAGTATAACAAAGCTGACAAACTATGTCATATTCTGAGCCTGCTATCTAGCCCACTGTTCAAGTGGAGTCTTTGGCCTAAAATAAGTAGAACCTCTCAGGGGTGATGCTAGGTGGTTTAGAAATCCTCTGCTTTGGAGATATAAGTTTACTCATGACACTAAAGTTGCTCCAGAAGGTACAACTTTACCAGGCCTGGTGTTAGATTCATCAACCCAGCACAAATTTCTCAGGCATTGTCTCATGCTGACTACCCTGTCCACCTCCTGTGATGGCTGCTGGAAGTTGGAGGAGCACTGGTGAAAGACAATCTGTTACTTACATCAGCCAATACTAAGCTGGACTGTCCTTGAATCTGATGAAATACTTAGACAGTTGCATGCACACATGATAGCCCCACGCTGCCTTGGTGTTCATGCAGGGAAAACATTGGTCTGCATGTTGGAGCTGCTCATCTTGGTACTGTACCAGTTCAAGAATGCAGGTTGCCAGACCTGGCCTGGTGATAACTTTGCTGCTAAAACCTGGGCCTAAGTGGTGGAGATGGTGCCATGGCCATCAAGACCACAGCTGAGCTGAATTTCAGCTAAGCCTCACAACTGTGCAGTGTAAGGAAGATGCCAAATGTTCCTTACACAGACTCCGAAGCTGGAACTGATGCACCCGAACTTGTGTGTGCTCTATAGGCTGAGGCTCCACCCAAAACCAGGGCTCATCTAGCGACTGTGTGTGAGCCTACTTCCCAAGATGAATGTAAAGGTCATGTACTCAAAACATGTATCATCAAATTTAAGAAAAGATTAAAGAGTATGACTTTATGACCAAGGAGGAGAATATCAAATTTAACAAATGGCTTTGTTTGGTGAGATCTAGCACTCAGTAAAACCTACATGGGACTAGCTGGATCGAGTAGAATTCCTAATTTTAGTTCTTTAAGAAGTCTCCACACTGATTTCCACAGTGATGGCATTAGTTTAAAATTCCACCAAAAATGTAGGAGGGCTCCTCCTTCACTGCAACTACCCCAACACTTGTTATTTTTGACTTCTTGATGCTTAGCTTTCTGGTATAGGATGAAACCTTAGCTCTGTTTTAATTTGTTTGGAATGAGAGGAGCGTGGTAGAGCTAGTCTTCTTATTGCGAAGCTTAGTGCAGTTTTGTTTCTCAGTCTGCAGGTGTAGACAAGGCAGTTGATGGTGAGCCTTTATGAGTGCTGAGTTTTACCACAGGGGGCCTGGCATTGGGATTCAGTTCTAAAGCTCTGGTTTAGTTCTTACTCCCTCCTTCCAGTGGGAGGTAATCTCACTCATACTACACTATTTCCTGTTGGGGTAGAAGACACAGTAACTTTTTCCTTTTCAGTTTCTTCAATGCACTTTTGTTTCATTATATAAAGGCAAGGCTCAAAAATCTCTGATCTTATTTTCTTGGCTTTTGTCATTGTATATAGGTCTGCAAATACCCGGTCAACTTTATGCTTCTGTATGGAGAAATAACAAAGGCTTTTACTCAAGAGTTCATCTTGCTTCATCTCTCTGAGAAGTCTGAGTCATATAATTTTCAAAGTGTCTTTATAATGATTTCCTATCAATTCAATTAAATATATAAAGTGAAATAAGGGGAGTAGTCACATTTTATAGCTAAAAGGTATTATAGAAATATTTGAGTTCCTAAATCTTGAACGTATTTCTTCTACCTCTTCCTGCAGTGGTTCTTGGTAATCAAGTCTGTTTGAATTACAACCAGGCTTGTCCTTAGAGACAAAAATCAGCATACTTTTCAAATATTTTTTCCTTTTCCTTTGAGGTATTTGTTAGGAGTCTCTAACCCTTGTTTGGCATATCAAGACATTAAACATAAAGTGTCATCTCCAAAATCTCTTGAACCAATCAGTAAGCTTTCATTAAGGACAATCTTTCCCCTCATTTAGAACTTTTGATTCTGGGTGGGAAATACTTTTATTGTGATCTATACTTACAGCTACTAAAGAATCTCAATTCCCACACCACCCTTTGTAGAAGATAAGTAAAACCCCTTGTATTGTGAGCAACATCTGGAAATCATTGAGAGACTATTATTAGTTAATCATTTGAAGATTGCTGGTAGGAAAAAGAGAGAACACTTTTTATTACCAAATTAAGCATACTGTCCAAACCTATGGGGGCAATGGATGAAATGCTTACTAATGAGAAACAGGTTGTATTATTAATAGAGGGTCATGTAAAGTATTCAGTTGAGCACACTTATAAATAAGGAAGTGGTTTTCCTTATTCTCTCTCTCTCTCTCTCTCTTGCCTGCTATGCTTTGGTTCTTTTTATTTTAAGGTCATTTTTATCAATCTGTAAATATTAGTGATTAAAGGTATACATGAATTACATATTATAATTAATTTTTCTGTATTTGAATGATGCTCAGAAAATATAATTATGTTTGAGTTAAGATTTAACTTAGCAAAAGAGCAATACTTGGAAATCCAACTGATGGTGGCAAGGTGGCCTGTGTAAGACAAAACAATAAGTTTGATATCTTTTGATGATGAAGTATATGGAAGAACTGTTTCTACAGGTTGTATTTTTATTCTCTGTTGCTTTAATCCATATATATAGTTGAGATTGTCAGACATAATATGTTAATTGAACTTTTGTAGCTGTGCCAATGAATCATAGATTATACCCCTCAATCTTTTCTAAATGAGTGCTTCTGCTTTTTGCATGGCACAGTTTGTTAAAATTTAAACTTACTATCAGAACTGCGACTACATGGTTAAGTACATTTAAGCAGCAGTCATAATCATACATAAATATAAGTGCTTTATGCATGTAAGTGGTCTATCATCTAATAGTTGACAAAGTATGGATTCATTAAAATTACTTCTACACACATTTTAACATACACAGATGATGTGTAAGTTACTACCTAACTTGAAAAACGTAGAAAATAAAGCTTTGATTTATCAGTGTCATATTTAATAAAACAGTGATATCTTCAAAAACCAAGTCTTGTAAGTTGCCCAGGCTTCCTCTAACTACATATGCCTGCATCAGCCTTCTGAGTAAGTATCTTTAACTTCAGATTGTGGTTGATAAATTTTATGAAAAAGTGTATCCAGCTATCTAGATACACTTCCTGTGCAGAGGGGTCGGACAGTTACTGTGTGTAAGTGTAAGTACAGATATAAAAAAAAATGTTTGTGAATTTATGTTTAATTGGTTAACTTGTACTCAGTAAAAGTTTTGCTTATGAAGAAAACATATTTGCTTTAATTTTCAAGTAACATATATTTGTTTTGGCCCATTTAATGGCAAAACAAGTAGCTCTTACATTTATCAAGCCACAGGAAGCTTGTATTTAAAAAAGTGAGGTAGAGCAGTAAATATTTCAATAAAAATGTAGTATTTGGGTTGGTCTTCAAAATTTAAATGAGAATCAAAAGGCATAGGAAAAGGCATTTTGTATCATTAAAAAGTGGAAAAAGGACTAAAATCACCCAATGAATGTCAAAGAGGATGTATAAGAAAGATGCACAAGCATGTGCAAGAAAGTTGAACAGTTTAAAGGAATAGGAGGCGCTGCAGGAATACAAAAAATAAAAAGCGACCTGTGCTGGGTCCAGCACCTCACTTGCCACCTAAACCTCTTCAGAACATGACTGTCTAGTGTCTCCCACTTATTTGGATAGTGCACAGACAGATGAGATTCACTGTCCTTCTAACTCTGTTGATTTCCTCTCTTTCTCTCAAATACTGTTCCGGTCCTTCATACTTCAGTACTCACTGTATTATGAGCCATGTGTTCCTCCATCACTGAGTGAACCGGAGTTGCTGTGGCTGTCACAATGCTAGGCAAGAGGCTAACACCTGAAGTGTGTGTAGTGCTGAGTTTGCAGTATCAAATACATCCCCAAAACACAGAAACATTGAGGAGAGATTTCTATTCTCAAGAAACTTGTCTCATGGGAAGGAGTCCTCACAATTCCTACCTGAACTCATGTTGTTATCTCAAACAATGCATTTTCTGTGACCTTTTGTTATTGCCCACATGAAAATGTGATGCCCTTAACCTTGATGTCCTTCATGAGTGAGTGTGTCGGCAGGAAAACAGATCAAGCCGTTTCCTTATTTCTCTTTAATAGTTTAAGAGTGCGCTTATTTGTCCATGTGAGTTTAAGAATAAAGCACTATACATATAAAAGACATTCAGTAAAATGTTAAAACCAAAACACTGAAGGACATGTCTAATGGTGTTCAATAATCTTGAAAGTGCAGAGGCTGAGCTCACACACACACACACACGAACATCTGAATTAGTTTGCATAGCCATCAGTAGCTACAGCCACCAAGTTCAATAAATTGATGGATGCATATATGAAATCAAAGTGCTAAAGAAAACAGAGACTGATTCTTTTATAATCCCACCCATGTACTTTCAAACTGTAGAATACGACATTGTCGTAAGTGCCAGAATATTTATAGAACATGCCAAGGTAGAGACATCACAATAAAACAAAAACTTCAATGTCACATTAACACGAACAAGACAAATTTTAGAGCAATAGCAATGTGATAGTGTGGCACACTTTAAAACCTATTAAGAACTGAATTAAAGGTGAAATATAAATACATAAATATATATGTTATATAACAAACAATGCAATAATTAACAAATGTAGCCTAGGAAGGACCGGGAGTTTGTGGAGCTTGGCTGCGGACCAGTACGCACAGCCTGGGGTGGGTGTGCTCATGCCACACGCGCAGGACTGACACATGACAGACCGTGAGCTGTGTGGGTGTGCATGATATGCATATTGTTCTGTGCCTGGGTTCAGGGAGGCATAGTCCTCTGGTTTTCCTCATATAGAGACCCTCATTCAGAGTCAAACCCCAAATCTACATTTCGCTTTGCTCATTATGTTTTAATATTTAATCATTTTGGAAAACGCCCAAATTTTGAAAACAAGCAGCAGCATGGCAGCCCCTACCATAGGTGGGGAGAAGTACTGAGACTCTGGCGATGGGAGGGAGGAAGGACAAGTGGACGCAGACTGCAAGAGGACGACTACGTTAGTGCTGAGAACTGCAAGAGACCAAATGCAAAAGTGCTGGATTGCGAAGTTCTCAAAATAACCTCACCAGAAAGGTTTGTGCTCTGCCAAAACTCAGTCTATTGATTGCACGTATAGGACATGGAGGAGTCTAGGACTTCTGCAACACTGTCCACAACTGTCCGCCAACTGTAATGATAAGGAAAATCATTCCTGATGTGGAAAACGTCCTGTATTAAAGTACTCAAACTTTCTCAAAACTTTAATTCTCATTATGGGAATGTATCCTTTTTTCCTCTCACCTTATATTGAAGGTGCTAAATATTGACAAGTCTAGATTATCTTATTTAACAAGAAAAGATGTATTTTTTTTTTCTTTCTGATTCTGCTTCCAGATTTTTTCAGGCAAGAAAATAAGGTGTTATCTTTCCCACATTTAAACTCCACTGATTTCTATTTTAAGAAGGATAGGAGACAGTGTACCTAGTTATAATGTAGATAAGATTTCAGGCATTAGTTTTTAGAAGGGAATCTTTACAAAGGTCAAATATAAGACCTTTTTTATTACCCCATACATATTTTTATATATTTTAAAATTTTTATTTATTTATTATTTATGTAGTTGGTGCAGGGTCTCGCTATGCAGCTTGGACTCGTACTGATTCTCCGTCTTGGACTCCCCAGCGCTAGGATTATAGGCATGCACCAAAACACCGGGCTCCTGTGGCCATCGTGGCATGTCCAGGGCTCTCTGAACTGGCACGGCACGTAGTATCAGGGATTGAATCCAGGTCCTTGAGCTTGCTAGGCAGGCACTTCCACTGAGCTATCCCCCAGTCCCTCATATGTATTTTTTTTTTAATCTAGAACAAAGGCACAGAAAAAAAAACAAAGAAGTGTGATATTAACTAGCATTGTTTGACATACATGAATGAATCATTTCTAAAGTACATGTTTTGAGGTTTTATTTTAAAAAAGGAGTTATCACATTTCTATCTTATGTTAATGGGGTCATTGTTCCTTTAAAATATCTTTAAGACTATCGCTTAGACAGCGGTGTATGTATTCTGAGAGCATGGCTGTTTTCATATTGAAAAAATTTAAGAATAGAAATATTAAATCGAAGTAAAGACAGAGTTTTTTTTTTTGTTTTTGTTTTTTTTTTTTTTTTTTTTTTTTTTTTTTTTTTTTTTTTTTTTTTTTTTGTAGCAAGTGGCTCCTACATACATGATAGCATCCTCAAATCTCCCACAGCACTCAACAGGGCAGTCCTGCTATGCAGAACACTAGTGCTGTATTCTAAGCAGCTTCATTAATCAGCTGGAGACATTTGTTGGCCTGCTCTGGCTTTGCTTATGAGGTTTTTCTCCAGGAAAGACAGTGAAATCCACCTGTAGTTCAGTTTCTAACGCTTCACTAAAAATACTTCATTTTCTTATTCATGAAGGTTATGGATAACAGTAGCCAGGCTTTTATTCTCAGCTTTAGATTCTTTTTATTTGACTATTTAAGCTCAAAAATTGACCAAAAAATCTTCTGGCCCATGAGCATGTGCATACACACTTACATACACATGTAAATATCATTAGAAAATATGAAGACAGAAACATGAAATGTAATAACTGCTATGGTTAGGTACAGGAAGACCAACTTCTGCCTTAATAACTTCAGCAAAGACTGGGGCTGGCCGATTTACATATTCAAATACCTTGGTAATATAATTCTGGTGCCACTATGTTCACTACAAATAAGCTTATTTTGGGCATATATTTTTCAGATTATGCTACATTCTTTTCTACTGGTAGTCATTTTTCATGAAAAGCTTTATTTCACAATACCTTAGGTTGTGTATGGAATATGTCTAATAATATACTAAAGTAAGTGAGAAATAAGAGATATATGCAAATGAACTTTTCCAGAAATAGATACCATACGTGATAGGTCATCTTTTCTGTTGAAATATTTCTTCTTAGATATTAAGGTTTTATTCCTTGTTTCTTTCTTCCTTTGTCTTGTTTTGGTTGTGTTTTGTTTTGTATTATGGTACTGAGGATCAAACTTAGGAACTTGTGCTTGCCAGGCAGGTGCTTATGCAGCTAAACTATGCCCCCAGCCCTCATTGTTTCTTTAAAACATAATGTTATTTTGAATATAAAAAAAGATCCAATTTATACTGCTGGAGGATTGTTAATTCAGATAATGATAACTATAATTTCAAATGATTTTTTTAAAATACAAAATTAGAATTAAAGTTTATTACATATACTAAGTCCAAGAAAGGAATTTATCCTAGATGGAATCTACATCACAAACCTTTATTTCATTTTATTATATTTTTAATGCACTTGGTGCAGGGTCTCACTACACAGCTCAGAATAACAGCGATTCCCTGTTTTCAGCCTTCTCAGGCTGGGGTTACAGGCACATGCCACCATTCCCGGTCTCGACAAAACCTTATTTTAATTGTACATATGTTAAATGGAGAGATACTGCGTAGTTTTCAGTTTCAAATGCAAATTCCACATAACAAAAGTTAGTACGTGGGAAAATGAAAATTGCCAAGAATCATTACTTGATTTCTGTTTCTCAGGTAGCGGCGTTGGTATAACTTCTTGTGATAATGTTCTTCTGAAAATCTCATCCTTAATGCTTTTATGAATAGGAACAGTTTTGTCAGGTTCTGCTATTATCTATCCTATATTTAAACTAGATTTCTGGGGGATCGAGTTTTATGCTGTGGTGTACTAAGCATTTTTATGAACTCCCAAGTAGGAATGAGTAAACTGGAGCTATTTGAGGCTGGAAAATTGTTTGAGTGAAGTATAACCTGAAATACAATCTGCAAACCATGGTTCCTCTTCATTTTATGTATATTTCAAGGGAAATTTGGTTCAGATGTTTCTGATTAATGTATATTAGCTCATCAAATTTGTTGAGCAAGAGTTATTTGATTTCTAGAGGGCCTTTTTCAACTCAAAATGTTTTGCTCTGTACATTAGGCTCTAGTTTTAGATGTGTTTGATGACATTCAAACTGGAAGCCTTTCTGGTATAGCTCTTAAAATTTTTATCTAAGTATATCTTATTTTATTTAATGAAAAATTTTACCCAGCCCAATTTTACTTAGCATATACCCCTGCCTCCTTATAAAAGCAGTAAAATAAGTGATACTCTAGAAGTGACTTAATCAAACTCTCCAAATTAGAAAATAATTTGTGAATTTATATTACTCTGAGCTATACAATTTTTGACTGCAAAATGACTAACATATGTTAAGAGCAGTAATGGAAATAAATTGAAGCAAAAGTCAAGCTATCTGGTTTCTAACCTCAGTTCTACCACACACTTTCTAGGTGATTTTAGGAGAATCACATTCTTTCTCTTTATCTATGAAATAAAGAAGTTAGTGAAAGTGGTTTTCCTAGAAATAATTCTTTTGGCATGTTTAATTCCTCATGCAGCATACATTTTTATCCCAGAAAAAAAAAAAAAAAAAAACACATAGATAGCATTTCAAAGCCATCAGCTTCTACCTTAATTAGTGATCTTCACTCACTTAAACAAAGCTATAACAAAATGTGTCAGTCAAAATTAACCAACAAAATATCTTCTTTATTTTTATACTACTTATTTTTATGAAAAAGAGGCAAAAATGTATTACAAACTCAATTATGGGTTGCTTGCTTTTTCCTAGATTAGATTATGCTGTTCATACATAATTGTCTACAACGACCACTTGAATAGACTGTACGTTAGAATAGCAATGATCTTACAGCACTACATATGCTAAGAATATCTAGTGAGTCAGAATTGCATGTGCTGCACATGATACAAGTACCACTGTCACTTAAAATCATACTAGACTAATTCGTGGTCACAGCACAAGCTCTAGGGTCATCATGTGGCTATGCCCTGTGTGTGATTGATGGTACCAAGCTGCTGGATGCATCTTGTCAGGTTGTATCTCATGGACATTGCACTCATAGGAGAGAAGCGGCAAACTGCGAGCTTGTTCTCAGAGTACTACAGAAAGGAGCACGTAACTGCTAGGCTCAAGCTAGTAACCAGGCTGTGTTATCTGGTTACATGAGCCTTCCCAAAAGTGACAATGCCCAAGTCTGCCCTGTTTCCAGGAAGTAATTAATGAGAGGCAACATTAGTGACTTTCACAGTTTTACACACACACACACACACAAGAAATTTAAATGATAGTGTAGCAGGAAAATTAAGAAAAGAGAATTGGTTGTATTCTTTTTTAGTTAAAAAGTAAAATATAGTTGTACTAACTGAAATGATTAAAACAGCATATAATTAGATACCTAGGTAAATTGGTACATAAAATAGTAAATTATATTGATATCCTTAACACTAAAATATTTTTCTAATATTTACAGAACCTTTTTTCATGTGAGAGTGATATAAATGGGTTTAGGAAAACTGACTGTAATTTTATTTTTTTTTATTTATTTTTTTTTTTTGTCTTTTTGAGACAGGGTCTCACTATGCAGTTCAGGCTGGCTTTAAGCTCACTTTGTAGCTCAGGCTGGTCTCGAACTCACAACAATCCTCCTGCCTCAGCCTCCCGAGTGCTGGGATTACAGGCATGCGCCACCACGCCCGGCTCTGACTGTAATTTTAAATAATGG
>PVKA01010206.1:55689-65701 GCA_004027165.1 Ctenomys sociabilis | reverse complement strand
AAAAAAAAAAAAAAAAAAAAAAAAAAACCTTGGCAAGAGGTCTGTAATCCACTGGCTCTAGTGTTCCTGCAGAGGCAGCTGGGCTGCAGCTGCGGTCTTAGGGTAGCACGACTGGCAGAAGGGTGGCCATTCCTGGGAGTGCTGCTGTCCCCCCAGCACCGGAGGCCTCTCCTGGCCACTTCCTGAGAATGCGTGCCATTAAGCATCTGCCTTACCGCCTCTGTAAGGACTCGGGGCAGACGCCTGCCACCGCGTGCCTGGCCTGCCCCATGGCTCCTGGGCACTGTCACTGATTTGTCGGGTGAGGAGCACACCCATTCTGAGTTCCTCATGGCTGTCTGGGCTCTTGGCTTTCCCCTGCCTCCAGCCCCACTCCCAGGTCTGCGCTGAGCTCTCCTGACTTCTGTACTCTGCCTCAGGGCTTTTGTGGTGATCTGGTGATCTGCCAAGCAGGGTCCACAGACCCTCCTGTGCCACACAGCTCCCAGAGCTCACGTGACTGGGGGGGCTCTGAGAGTTCTAGATTAGAGGGCAAGCCTTGCCCCTGACCCAAGGTGGACAGCCGCTTGCTCCCAGCCCCTACCTACCCTGTGGTTTCTGAGAGCCTCAATGTCCTTGGCCAGCCTGAGGCTGCTTTCTGCCCCCATGACACTGACTGCAGAGCTGTGGGCAGACCCCAGGGCTTCTCCAGAGACTGTGAGTGGACTGGCCAGAGGGGAGGAACCACCAGGTCCCCCTCAGAGGACACTTGTACCTTTAGGCCATCTCTGTCCTAGGTGTGGTGTTTTTTGTTATCTTTTTTTATTTTTATTTTTATTTATTTATTATTTTATTGAAGTACAAATATCAATCAGACAGTTTTAAGACACCTTAACAAGACAGATTCGATAAATTAATACACTGCAAACTGTTTTCATACTGTTTTGGTATTGTACAAGGTGCATACATGATATTATACTTCCAGACATTATTATAGCAGATGTCTCTTATCAGTAAATTAAGAGTGTAGCTGTTTACTTATCTTGTTTTTTTATACCTGAATTATATCAAAAATTCAACAATTATTTTCCTAGTGGATGACCGTAGTACTAGAAGCCGACATAATATCCTGTCCAACCACCATCAGGGCAAATCTTGCCTCTCGTAGGATTACATAGAAGCACAGCGTTATCTATCCCAACTGTACTGTCTATACACTCACATCATGATTTTTTCTTTCTATACCCCTTCCTTTGTCTACACCTTGTTAAAGGTGGACATTCCATTGTCATTCAACTAACTTAGGTGCTTGTTTTTTTTTTTTTTTTTAATTGAGGATTGAACCCAGGACCTTCACATTGAGCTACACATCCAGCCAGCCTTTATTTATTTATTTATATTATTTTATTTTGAGACAAGGTCTCACTAAGTCAGTAAGTTGCCTACGCAAAGTCGTAACCCTCCTGCCTCAGCCTCCCAGTGTGCAAGGAATTCCCATCACTCACTAGCACACCAGAAAAACAGGTTCCATCTAACCCCAACCAGCAGAGGGGTGCAGAGAGGCAGGGCCTATGAAGGGGCAATGATAGTGTCCCATACACCTGGCTGGCGGCTGGCAGTTGTCCCCCCAGCGCACTGGCCTCCAGTGCTCTGAACTCAGCCAGTTTCCCTGCCCTGCCCTTGGGACCCTTGCCAAGTCCCTCTGACTGTGCAGCAACCGCTGAATGTTCTAAGAAATTCCACCCCACGACTTTCTGGGGAACCTGGGTGAGGCAGGAAGTCCCCTGGGGCTGAGGGGCTCTGGAGGCCAGTGGTAGCCAGGGTGGGGAGTAGGGGTGCTGACCAGCAGGCTAGGCTGGCGGCTGTGGCTTGGCGACCCCACCACCTGGACTGGGCTACCCAGGTAAGCCGGGCTCCTGACCTTTGGTCTCCAGAGCCCTGCGCTGCAGGGGGCCACAGAGCCTCCACCACTGTGGGGTGGGGCCCCCAAGGCTGGCTGCAGATGGCCTTCAGGTCACCATCACAGCCCCTTTGCATTCCACCCTAGCCCGCTTTAGCCTTTCTGGCCTGGCACATGCAAGAGGTGAGAGTTCCCAATCTAATTTGTTTGCTTAAAATTGAATAAAAATAAACATTGGTGGTTTAACACATAAGTACAGATTTTCAAATCCCCGCAGTCTCTGCAGTGCTATCCACAGTGAGGTGGCAGGACGATGTCCTAAGCTGGCCCTGGATGGCCCCTCTGTGCTGGCTGCTGGCGTCCTCTCCCTGGTGACCCTCCCTCCACCCCCACTGCCCTTCAGCTCCAGGGCTGTGCTGTCACCTGAGCAGACCAATCACAATGGGATCCATTATAATTCTAAAGTGATCAAATTTTTAAAAAAGGGTCAGGGAAGGGGGGCACAGGACTCTCTCTGCACCCAGGGGAACAGGACAATCAGCTATTGTGGTGTTAGAAGTTCCCTGCTTGCGTGATAAAGAGCCAGTCTGGGAAGGCTGACTCCCAGCTGATTGCGAAAGGCAGGAAAGCTCAAGGCCAGGCGGGTCCAGAGCTGTGCTCAGGCCTAGGGGCCTCTGAGCAGACAGGGGCAGGCCAGGTCCCTATTGTCCATCTTTTGAGGGCACTAGCTCGGGGAGCCCTGCCTTGTCCCTCATGTCATGGGCCCAGGATGCCAAGCTGGCCCTCTGCTGCTTGATGAGGGTGTCATGCTCACCTTAGTGTTCTGGTGGCAGGAATCACCCTCCTTTCCTGGTATGGGCAGAGAAACTGAGGCCCAGAGATGAGAGCCAGCTGTCGGTGTGAACTCAGGACTGTGGGCCCGGGCATTGCGGTGGCCTGCTGCTCCCACTTACCCTGTGAGTGGTGCCCTGGGACAAGGGCTTTGCAGGGAGAAGTAACCTGTGTGTCCTTACTCAAAGCACCAGGCCAGGCCACTAAGAGGACCATGCCACTACCTTCTCCAACACTCAGTCTTTTCCTGGAAGATGCCTTTGCTCTCGTGTCTGGGGCCCAAGTTGGACTGGTTTTCCACAGCATCATCTCTTGGATCCACCTGTCCCCATAAGGATTCAAAAAAATAGCTGGGGCTTCAGGCAGATCCTCTAATCACTCTGCCTCAGTTTCCTAATTGAGAAATTGTGGGGGGGGGGAGTAGTTGGGAGGGCTTGGCTGCATCCCTGCCCAAGCCCCTCGCTGCGTCCCCACATGGCCCAGAAGCTCAGTGCCCCCACCTGCAGCTGATGCTCTCGGCATCTTGGGGACTGCTTTCCACGGCTGGCTGGAGTGTCCCATTCCTTCCTCTGCCAGCGCTGGCAACCAGCAAGGCCCATGCCAGGTGCCTGGCTCTTCCCAGTAGAGACAACCACGTGCTGGGAACAGGTGATAGCTGAGTCCCCCCCACCCCCAGCCCAGTGCAACAGATGCTGTAACCGTGGGCACAGAGGCCTCAGACCTTGACACCCCTGCTTAGTATCATGGGCTGTTTGGGGCAGGGAGGGCGCAGCCACCCTTCTCTCAGCACTGTGGCACCCTGTCTGCAGCCCTTGTCAGCCTCAGGGTGTCCTCAGGTCTGTTTTCAGGGTGGAGGCTTTGGCTCAGAATCATCTGCTAGGGACTTGGCACCTTCTGGGTGCAGTGTCCCTCTCCCTATCCATCCCCTCGTCCTTCCTGAGGGTTCAGGGGTATCCCCTCCCCAGTCACCACCTCTTCCAGCCTAATAAGCCACAGTCACTAGCTTCAATACCTCTGCCTCTCAGCTGAAAAATAAAAATAAACAATGAAAGATGCAAGTCCTGAGACACGGCATAGAGGCCCCCATCCCCCATCCCGCATGGCCTACACTTGACAACATCCAAGGGGTTTCTCCTTTGGGGCCTCTCACCCCATCAAAAAGGGGCCCTGGGTCAGAAACAGTACACGTGGGCCAGGATAGCCTGAGGGTCACAGCCCACACAACGGACACAGGCTTGAGCTCCCCACCGCACTCCCTGTGCCCTGCCTGTGTTCACAGCCCAGCACTGGCAGGGCCTCACCCACAGCTGGGGTCCTCTCTTATGCTGCTGGCCACACACGGGCTGAGTCACCATAGCTGAGACACCGTAGGGTGTCCCCAACTTCGTCCTCCTGTTTGCTCATGCGAGGAGCTGTCCAGGAACTATCAGTGACAGTGCCACCGTCACCATGTCCTGTCAGCGCCACTCACTCACGGGGGGGACAGTCAGTCACTTGAGCTCTCAGTGTGGAGCCCTGGGAGAGAGGGCTGTGGGTGACCTGGCCTTTTGTGGATCAGAAATGAGGAGTGTCTTTTTTTTTTTTTTCAGCTCTTGGTGACTCCTGCAGAGGTGGGCACTGGATCCCTGGTCGGTCTCACGTCACAGCCACACGACTCAGAGGAGCAGGTGACTTGGCGAGGGGTCATAGCAGGAGAGATGCTTCGATCAGAGCCCAAGGACAGGGCGCACAGAAGCAGCCACAGGACTGGGGGCGACCCCTGACTCTGCTCCATGCAAAGGCTTCTCTGGCCCTCGCCCACCCTGCTGACCTGCCAAGTGGCCTCCGAGCTCAGCTCTAATCTTATCAGCCCATCGGCCCTTGTCCAGGGCCCTTTTATGGTCTGTGTACAGGAACATGTGTCCATATTGGTGGCGGCGTTCCTACACTCAGACAATATTTGCCAAGTATCCAGGAGGGGCCTGGTTTATTAATTTATTATCCAGCAGACACCTGAGATGCTGCCGAGGGGCAAGGCCCCAAGCTGGGGGTGGGGACGCAGGCCAGGCCGACCCCACAGACGCGCTGCCATGATGGTGTACGGGCATGGGGCGGGCACTACCTGGGACTGCACTGCCCATGGCAACACTCACACTCAGAGAGGACCCTGGGCATGCAGTTCCAGGCAGAGCGGGGAGCTCAGGGTTCAAGAGCAGGCCTCCCTCCTCCAGGGCGTTACCTCTCCAGCCTCCCTTCCCTGAGGCCCAGAAAGGGCAGGTGTGGTACCCAAGGCCACCGGTGACTCCAGCCTCAGTGGCTAGCCCCTCTCCACTGGTGGGTATGAGGCAGAGTGGACAGCCACTGGGGACACAGCAATCCTCGTGGAGGGGGCCCTGCTGACTTCAGCTGTCATCCCACCATGGGGAACTCGGTAATTCTTCCCCAGTGGGCAGTCAGCTGTGCCCTGCCCTCCTCGGCTGTGTCCCCCAGAGAGGGTGCACAGCGTGTGTGTGTGTGTGTGTGTGTGTGAGAGAGAGAGAGAGAGAGAGAGAGAGAGAGAGAGAGAGAGAGCAGGCTTCATAAGCATAGATAGAAGGAAGACCAGTGAAATAAGGGCCTGGAACCTTGGCAGGTGGAGATGCCCTGGCTAGTGTTGGCCCAGACAGGGAAGGGTGGGTGGACAGGCCTTGAAAAGCTGGAGCCAGAGGTTCCACCATGCCCTGGTGCCGCTCTGGGTGGGCCAGGGGCAGCTAAGAACTTGCCCTGGGGCCCTGGGGCAGGGCAGGAAGCCCAGGTCCTGCAGCAGAGCTCCTGGCCCGCAGAGCGTCCTTGTAACTGGACTCCCCCAACTTCTACGAGTTACCGGCTATTGACATTTATCTGAAGCAGGCTGGGTACAACTAGATTGGTGGCCCTCTCCCCACTTGCACAGGAACTGTGTGCACAGTGGCTCCAAGCTGCAGTGTCTGCTGACTGGCGAATACCAAGCTGGCTGTGACATGGAGTGTGGTGGCCACAAAGCCCCACACTGAAAGCAGAGCTGGCCTCATGAGGCTGAAAGGAAGTCAGCCCGGGATGGTTTCTGAGCCCACAGGTGCCCATCTGCGCCTCCCCACACCCTCCTGGCGTGGGGACCCCATCCTGTGGACATGAGACCTGCAGTGTGCTGGGGCGGCCACACACCTATACCTTCCCTCCTCTCACTTTGCAGAGCAAGAGCAAGTAAGGGTGTTGCTTGAGCACACACCGATTTGTGTTTTGGCCTAGTGAGGCCAGCATTCTGGAGCACATGGGTAAAGTGCTCTGGAGCACTCTATATCTATCTATCTATCTATCTATCTATCTATCTATCTATCTATCTATCTATCTATTTTTTATGAGCAGAATATATTTATTGAGGGAAAGAAAGCTCCTATCCTAGGGAGGGACAAGAGGGGGGCCTGAGCAGGTTGTCCCTTCTGGAGCACTTTATAATTTCTTTCTTTCTTTCTTTCTTTCTTTCTTTCTTTCTTTCTTTCTTTCTTTCTTTCTTTCTTTCTTTCTTTTTTTTTTTTTTTTTTTTTGGAACTGGGATTGAACTCAGGTCCTTGTAGCAATCCTACTGTTTCAGCCTCCCCAGCACTGGAATTACAGGCATGTGCCTGCACGGCATGTGGTACTGGGTGGGGATCAAACCCAGGTCCCTGAGCTTGCCAGGTAGATACTTAGACCACTGAACTATCTCCCTGGCCCCTTAGAGCACTTTTGGGTGGGGTGTCCCTTCCACTAGAGATTATGGGGGGCTGGGAATACCCCCACATGCAAACAGACTTTGGTGTTCTGGCCAGTATCCATTATAGATGGGGCCCTGCCCTGGTGGCTGTACCGAGTTGGGAGTCCTGCTCAGACCAAATCTGCAGCACCCGAGAGGGGGTGGGCAGCCATCCTGTGGCCACCACGTGGCCAGGGGGAGAGGGGCACACTGAGGGTGAGGCTGCAGGCAGGAGGTAGGAAGACCTTCTTTTCCCGGCTGGGCCTCGGGGTCCTTGTGGCTACCTGCAGACACCTGTGGCTGGCCCCTGCTCCAGCCTCCTTAGCTGCCCACCCACGTCCTACTCCTGAGCCACATGGGCAGCTTGCTTAGAGGTGTCCAGCTTCCCTTGTGCAGCCAGTAGCTCCACTACCACGCTGCCCCAGGACAGCTGGCGCCATGTCCTAAAGGGTCATGTCTGCTCGCTCACCTGGTGCAGGGGGGCCTGAGCCCGTCAAGCAGAAAGAGGAAGAATGGGGAGGGGCTCCCCTCTAAAGCAATTGTTCCACAGAACTTGGACATCTGTCAGAAAGGCAAGAGGGTGCAGGCTCTTGGGAAGGGAGCGTGGGTCTCTGAGCACCTGTTTCTAGTTTGCAACATGTGGAGGAGGTGGGCATAAGAACAAGGGGAGGCTGGGCTCCTGGGTACCACCTGGGGGTTGTCACTGCAGGTGACCCATCTGCTACCCACCCACCGAGACTGCAGTTCTTGGTGGATTTTTGCCTTAGCCTGTTGATTTTTTTGGTAGACCGGGATCTCCTTTCACAGAGGGATACGAAGGACCAGAGAATCTTAGCAGTATCTGTTCCCTGCTCAGGGTGAGGCCCACACCCAGAGCCTGCTCACTGAGCCCCAGCAGAGCCTCCCACAGCCAGTAGCACCTCAGCCTGGGTCTCCCACCCCCAGAGAAGCAGCAGACAGCTAGTTGGCACCCTCTCCACAGCTTATAAATGCCTGACATTTATTACCCAGCAGGCTTTATGGCGAGGCCCATCCCTTACCCTTTGAAGGCTTCTTAGTCTGGTGTCACTCCCAGAACCCTCTGCCTGTCCCCCCATACACACACACACTGGCCACAGTGCTCTAGGGAGCCCAAGCAGAGCTCTGAGCACTTTTCCTGACAGGACTTCCCTGTTGCCATACTATATTGTTAAGTTTAAAAAATGCTAGACCACGTGCTTACTTCCCGCAGACTTGTAGCCATTAGGACAATTGGTGTCATTTTCCAGTGCATTTATTCATGGCCAGGAAGCAATGACCTTTATCAGAAAATTTGTGTCTTGGCCTTGGCAGATACCGCCGGCACCACTCATTGCCGGGTGGTAGAGTGAATGGGGACCTCACTGCCCGAGGAGCTGGCCACCATTCCCAGCCTGTGGCACTGTACCCCTTCACGCCGTCCTAAGTTCAGCTTCTATTTTTTTTTTTTTTTTGTCTTTTTGAGACAGGGTCTCACTATGCAGTTCAGGCTGGCCTTAAGCTCACTTTGTAGCTCAGGCTGGTCTCGAACTCACAACAATCCTCCTGCCTCAGCCTCCCGAGTGCTGGGATTACAGGCATGCGCCACCATGCCCGGCTTAAGTTCAGCTTCTAGATAGGGGCTCGGAATATTCGGAAGCCAGGCCCTTTTCTGTCCAGGGTTGAAGAGCTGACAGCACCTGGTGGTTGAGGGGCTCTTATCCCTATTCAGAGACACCGAGGGCTCTTATGTGAATGACATGCCACTTAGCCAGCAGTCCATGGCCTCGCCACTCTCCTGAGACATGGAGGACATGGTGGGCTGAGTTAAGGAGGCACCACCCCTTCTGAGGGGTGGGAACGCTGAAATCCAAAGGTCATGTGCGAGGTCGGCGAGGTGCCTTCTGGACGCAGAGGATGGGGAAGTGGCCGCAGGTCGGCCCCTCTTCAGGCACACAGTTGGCTGAGAAATGAGCATGCGTGACACGCTCCTGTTCTGGGGCAGAGACCGGGGGAGCTGAGGCTCTCTGTGTACGGGGCAGGGCACAAGTGCAGGGAGGGCAGTGTCAGTGTCCCAGAGCCAGATCTCACTGGCTTCTTTGGGTTTATCATCCTTTATTTATTTTTTAATGATACTCCAATAGGAGTTAATTTTTTATTTTTTTGTGGCAGGCTTAGCCTGCCCCGGCATGTGGTGCCGGGGATCAAACCATGATCCCTGCGGTTGCCTAAGCTTGCCTGAGCAGGTGCTTTAGACTGCTGAGCTATCTCACCCAGCCCCACTTCTTTGGGTTTAAATAAAGGGTGATTCAGTGACAGTCAGGGTCAGGAGCAGAGCATGTGGTTCTGCACAGGAGCTTTCCCCCGCAGCTTGTGTGGGGGGGGATGGAGAGAGACTAGCAATACCGGAAGGGCCCTGAATTGATGGGGGGCTCTCAAAGGGTTCAACTAGAGTGGGAGAAGATGAGGGAAGAGGCATTTCCTGCTCACTGGAGTCTCTGGAGCCAGTCACACCTGTGGGCGGAGGGACCATCCAAGGCCACACGGAAACTGGGAGTGAAGCGTTTGCCCAGGCAGTGGATGGAGATGCACTTGCCTTGCCCCACTCGTGGGCCAGCTCTGTATGTCCTGTGCTGATCCCTGTGGGGAGTCCAGGGCACAGCAGGATGAGTCCCCTAGCATGACAGAGTAGGGCTAAGTGCTTGCTGCATGCACACATGTGTGGGCGATGGCCAGGACAGGGCTGTGGGCTGTGCTCTCAGCTCTGAGCATGAGCGAGGGCCCAGAGAGCTCTCTCTGTGCAGCCTCCTCCACTGGCTACCAAGTAAACAGTGAGCTGTGCAGTGGTCCAGATGTCCTGCAAAAGATGTACCCTTCTCAGGCACAAAAGTGCCTTGGGACAACAGGAAGTCTGGTTGTCTGAGTGGCTTGTCCCTTTGACATGGTACTGGCTCTGCTCACTACCAAAGGGACAGAGATGTCCTTACACAGCACACAGCACTGTCACTTTTTAATTTTTTTAAAATGTATTTGGTACAGGGTCTTACTATGCAGCTCAGATTCCTAGTGATCTTCCTGTTTCCAGCCTCCCCAGCACTGGGATTGCAGGTATATGCCACCATACCCTGTCTCAAAATATCTTAAATCGTTGTTTTGGTACCAGGTACTCAGGACCTTGCACTTGTCATTCAGGCACTTGGGCCACTGTGCTGTCTCCTCAGTCCTGCACTGTCACTTTTGATGGCCTCCAAGGGGACCTGTCAGCCACCAGTCTGGCACTCATTGGCCAGTCTCCTGGGGACACTTCCTGGCACACAAGGGCATAGCCAAAAGGCAAGACAGACCCTCAGCAGGGGACCCCAGTGGCGTAGACATCAGACCTCCTGACAGTGCCTCCTGTAGGCACAAAGAAAGACACACACATAGCCGGGCGTGGTGGCGCAAGCCTGTAATCCCAGCACTCGGGAGGCTGAGGCAGGAGGATTGTTGTGAGTTCGAGACCAGCCTGAGCTACAAAGTGAGCTTAAGGCCAGCCTGAACTGTATAGTGAGACCCTGTCTCAAAAAGACAAAAAA
>PVKA01010206.1:35935-55589 GCA_004027165.1 Ctenomys sociabilis | reverse complement strand
CCCCTTAGGGCCCACCTGCCCACTATGCCCTAGACACACACTCCCAGCATCCTGGCTCCCAGGGCTCAGCAGGGCAACACGATACAGGGCTCACGCCTGAATTTTCCCTTAGCTCCTGCCCATTAAGGTCAAGTGCTCCCTTTTGCCTCCTTAAAAAAATAAGTTCATAACTGCAAGATCCAGACTTTCCTGAAATCGGAGCTCTGGCAGCTACCGCTGAAAAGAATGCTGCTTATATTTTCAGATACTGGTCAGCTCCCCTGGGAGCCTCAGGGATCCCAGGGGCTCAGGGCTATCAGCTCTGAGACCTGGTCAGCTTTTGGTAACTGCCCACCCATCGCCCTACACCAGGCTCAGGATGACCTTCCTCCTCGCTGGCCCCTGCAGGCCAAATACCAGTCCCTTCTTTGCCCAGGTTAAGCCTTCCAGAGCAGCACTGTGGGCCCAGCCTCCTGGAGTCCCTATGAGCAGCCTCCCCTCCCCCAGCTCACAGCAGCTGAGCTCTAGGGCAGGCCGAAGTGACCGCAGGCCTCCCGGGCTCATCTCCCACTGAACCTTCCCTGCCCAGCACCTCGGCCTTCCTCTTCCAAGCCTAGCAATGCCTCCCCCCCACCCCACCCCTCCTTAGACATGCTGTACTGGGCACACTAGTTGTCAATAATTTTTATTTTCTCTGCAGTGGAATCCATGAAAGCCAGCAGCAGTTGGGGCCATGGCTCACAAGGGGTCATGGTGCTAGCCCTGGGCCTGACTGATGGACAATTATAATTAAAAAAAAAAAAAAAAAAAGCAGAGCACAGAGAATGAGTCGCTTGCTGCAGACATCACTAACCTCTTGGGAATGGTGAAGATTGCAGGAGACCTCCTTTAAATAACTCTCTACCCACAAAGTGCCAGAGTACAGATGGTAACAGGGCCTGATATCTCTTTGGATTTGAAGTGCTGCCGTCCAGCCTGGACATACAAGGCAGTGTATAGGAAAGACTGGCTGTGGCAGGCTGTTTGCATCCCCCTCTGTTGAGGGAGGGCCAGGCACGTCCTTCTGCTGGTCCCAAGCTCCAACCCAGGAGGCCAGAGTTGGAAGCCTGTGAGGTTTTTTCAGACATGGGATCAGATCTGGAGGACTCATGGCACCTTCTGAAAAACAGCTTCCCACATGGATGCACGCCCTCCGGCACACACGTCAGGCTCACGGAAGAGGTTCTGTGGCTGACCTTTCTTCATGGCAGGAATGAATGGTGTGGAGTGAACTTCACAGAGGAGGCAGAGGGCTTTGCCCTTGGCAGAACACACCCAGCAAGGGGGGTAAGTGGGAGAGAGGTGGGTTCGTTGACTCCCAGCCACCTGCAGCGTGTGGCCCCACGTGGACAGAGCTGCTGAAGGCTGAGGCCAGTGGTCTCTTCCCTGAGTGGCAGGTGAGGTCCTGGGCCACATTAACCATCGGCACTGCGGCATGGACATCCAGGGTTCCCGAGGCAGCCTGAGAAACAGCCTGGGGGTGCGTATTCTTGCTTCCCAGGAGAGGAAACAGGCTGGGGGAGGTAGAAGGCCAGTGCCAGGAAGGCCATGTCCCTGACCCCAGGGAGAGTTCCGTCCCTGCACGGCGCAGCTTCTCAGCCTGAGGGAGGACTTTGGGAGAAACTGATGCTTATAGGTGGGGTATTTCTGCCAAGGACAGGAGCCCCTGTAGCTGGGCCAGAACCCCAGGCCTCTCAGATTCTAGGGCTGTCTATTCCCAGGGACATCAGGGATGGATGGGCCCAGAAACTATCTCAGGTTACACCCCTCTTCCCAGTGGGCTCAGGGTGTCCAGGACCACCTTCCTGCAGCGAGCAAAAGCTGCTAGATAGGACTGAGGCCAGGAAGGGCACAGCCTGAGCTGATCCCCAATTCCCTGAGGCCACCTTCTTTCAGTCATTTCTGGCAAACAAGAGCTCTGAGGACCTTCCAGGAACGGAAGCCCCATCTACAGTCCTCATCCCACTTCCTTGGGACCACCCACCCTTCTAGAACCACTTATCAAAGGTAAGAGCTGGGTGTCCTCTGCCTGCCCTGGACACCATCCAAGGCCAAAGGGTAGCTCCCATTTTAAAGCTGGTGGTCTCTCGTCCAGCAGGGTGTGACACAGGCTCTGAGGCTGAGGTCCTTGTTTCTGAGATTTAAGACTCCTTCCTGCTTGAGGCTTAGCTGCTCAAGAGGCCTAAGGTTGCCCTCTGTGGACTCTGGGCCCTGCTCCTCTGCAGAGGTGAGCTGAACCATGATTAGTGAGTCTTCCTAGCTGGGACCTGAGGTAGAACCTTCCAGAAGAGTGCTGGGTCCTTGCATCCTGGGAAGACACCCTTCTGGCCTGGTCACAGAGCTCTTCCATTTCCTTTTGCTGTGTTCCCCTCCTGAGCCCCTGGCATGGACTTTTCTCCCTGAGCGAGAAGTCAGCAGGACTTCCCTGGGTGGCAGCAGGCATAAAGCCCCACCACTGCCTGCTAGCGCCTGGATACACACATCAAAGGTGCCCTCCTGTCCCAGAGGCCCCAGATGACATCACACAGCATTGTCAGCAGACATTAGTGGTGGGGCTGGACGGAGCGCCAACTTTTAAGTATGCACACACACGCACACCGGCCAATAACATTAAGTGTCATTTTAAAAAATGGGTTAAATAAGCAGCATCGCTGAGGATGGCAGTGCTGGGTTGATTACCCCCTATTTGCACGTCCTGGCGGTGGGAAGGCTTGGAGTCTAATGACTGAATTATCACCCTAATGCCTTTTGCTGGCTGGGAATAATCCTGGGGTAACAGCTGCCGCAGGGTTTTTGGCTGGTTTCCTCTAATTGCATCCAGATTAAGGGAGCTGCGTGAAGGAGGGCTTCTCCACCCCGCCCCCCACCCCAGCAGGGTTTCTCCCACTGACACTGCCAGGTCTGGCTTCCAAGACCCTGGCTGGTTCACAGGTGCAGATGTCTCCCAGACCTGGATCGGCCCATGGGGGTGGGGGGAGGGCAGGGGTGGCACCTGGCTAGGATGCAGCTGGTGGGTGTGGGTCAGGTCTTAGGAACTGCCAGGGAGGAACCTGGGAAGGCTGAGACAGGAAAGACACCGCTCCACCTGCTCCTCCCCTCCACCCCATCCTCCAGATAGGGCAGCCCAAAGGTTCAAGGTGTCAGGCTGTGGGGCGGGGAGGGCAGGACACTGCTCTTTCTCTCCAGCAAAGAGTGACATGGGGCAGCAGTGATGGTGGTGGCAGGAGACTGTAAGGGCCATCCTAGCTCCTACCTCTAGTGAATTCTTAGGCTTTGTCTATGTGACCACATGATAGGCCGCTACAGGGGAGGGTCCACACCCCAACCCCAGGATGCCAAGTCCAGCAACATGACTGCTTAAACTTCAGTGATGTTAGCAGGTGAGACGTCTGCAGGGCTTGGAAAGGCACAGCCTAGTAGGGCTGGACAGCAGCAGCAGGGATGCGAGAGAGCTAATCCCGCCAGGGACGGACCTCCCTGGGACCCACAGTTGGTGGGACTTCAAGGCTCAGCAAGTCCAATGGAGATCAGAACCGCCCTCTAGGACCATGACCAGCACCTCTGAGAGAGTTAAGCTCACAGGGCTTCAGGCCACCAGATTTACGGGTTATTTGCTGCAGTATATTACTGTGGGAAGGGGTAGCTGACAGTATACCTGTTCCCAGGGTCCAGCTCTGGGAGGGTTGGGGCAGCCCAGGCCTGGTTTGCTCTAGCTATTTTATCAGGATGTCAGGAGCCAACAGTCCTCTTTTCAGAAGAAAAGCTGATGAGATTCCCACCTCCCAGGCTACTGCTGCAAGACCATTTTGGCCAGGTCAGCAGCTCAAAGTCAACACAGTGACGGAGCTTCTCAGTAGCCCCACCTCCACCTCAGGGCTCCTGGACAGAGGGACCTGGGAATTTGAAAGTTCCTATGGGGAGGACCAGGCTCCTAAGAACAGAGAAGGGATGGGCTAGTGACAAGAACTCTCTTCCTTCCTGTTGACAAACATCCTTTGGAAGTGGCACTGTCCAGCAGTGCCCACTCTTCCACAGCAGAGCTGAGCACAGGAGGAACCCCCTGCCCCAGGTGACATCGGGAGAGGGCTGCAAGTGCCCCACTCCCACTGCTTGGGGTGTGGCTTTCTATGCATGGCTGGGAGCACTCATCACAGGTCACAAGTGTGTTTTGTCCATCACTCTCTTGCAGAAGCATTGAGTGCCAGCCTTTTGGAGAGCAATGTTCTGGGAACTCTCATTCCCACCCAGAAGCTAAGAACCCTGCGTGCTGCTATGTGACAGTGGCCCTTTGTACCCAGCCTGCTGAGAAGCCGACTCATGGAAAGGCCATGTTCAGGCAGAGCCTGCAGATCCTGAGGGACATAACCCAACGTTCCCAGCCAGCTCAGGTGTCTGGTCTTGGCTGGCTGGTCACTTATTATTACACACACACACACACACACACACACACACACACACACACGCACGCACGCACGCACGCATGCACGCACGCACGCACGTACGCATGCGTGCTTCGCTCCTTTCGGTCTCCAGTTGGCTGCTGTATGTGGTGGGGCTGACCGTAAACAGTACCTCAGGTCTTTAGGTCAAGGTCCCAACTAAGGGGTTACATCTGGCCAATAGAGCCTGTGGCTCTGGCTCATGGACAGGCACTACCTTTCCCCTGCAGGTACAACGCTTGCCCCGACGCAGTCCCAAATATTAATACTGGTCCTGGCATCAGGAGGCCTCTCCTGGCCATTCTGGTGGATGTCTCTCTTGTGCTGGCTCCTGGCAGAGTGTGGGGTGGACGTGGAAGTGCCTGGATCATAGGGATGTCACTGTGCCTGGACAGAAGACCCTGTTTTTCTGCATCCCTTGGTGCTGGGGGTGAATAAGGCTTCCTTCTCCTAGTCCTGCTTTTTCATTCCCTGGCAAGGAAGAACTCCTGGGTCATGCAGAAACCCACCAAATGTGGCTGGCACAAGGGCCCAGTGAGTGGCTTGCATTCTGAGTGAGGTACTCCTGGCCCCCAAGTTCCTGGAGCCAGCCTCTCTCTGGGCAACTGGTAGGCCTACCGCTGTCATTTCCCGACTCTATCATTACTGTGCAATGGTTCTCTTCATGCTGCCCAAGGGCATCTTTCTTACATTTTTACCATCCCTGTCCCCTCCACGCCCGTCCCCACCCCCTCCCACATGCTAGGACCTCTGGCAAGGCCCTTTACCCCTTGTCCTGAGCAGGCAGCAGCTTCTATCTGCGGAAACCAAAGCCTTCCCGAGATGCCTTTGGGCACTTCTTGCCATCTCTTGGGGGTTTGGGTGAAGGTACCTCCATAGTACCCCCATAGGGACAGCTCTCGGAGCCTGGGTGGAGGCCGGTACACTCCACAGCGGGCATGTACCCACTGTCCCACATGCCTGTCCCACAGAGCTTGCACAGGTCATGCAGACCGCAGGGGATGCGTGGCAGGAGGCGGAACTGATACAGCAGACTCCTGGCCTGCAAGGGGAAAGGGCAGAGTCAGGGGGAGAGTGGTGGCCATGGAGCAGCTGATACAGCAGCAGCAGCAGCAGCAGCAGCACTGACCAATGCTGGGCTCTCTGTCTGTGGACTCCTCACTGGCTTCCACTTAGTGACAGCACAAAGGTGCTGGGCCTGCAGTGGCCATGGCTAAGGCCACCATGAAGCTCTCAGGAGGTACTCTAGGTGACTCAATACAAGCTCCCAACGGGTCTTCCTGCGGGACCATTCTGATTAGTTTCGCCACTTGCCCAGGCCACCAGGAGGCTCTGGTGCCCCTTTCTGTCCACCAGCCACCTTGGGCTACCGTGGGGCCTGTTTTGAGGTCCTGTGCAGAGAACCCTTCCTTACCGCCCCCATGGAACGCAAGAGAACTCTAAGGAACAGTACTTCCAGCCCAAATTTGGAAGTGTAGGAGGCCACAGATGTTACAGCCCCCTCCCTGTCCTGGCTAACCTGGCAGGGGAAGCTGCCTCCCACCTTCAAGCCAAGACTCCTCAGCCTCCTTAGCCCTGGGCTGGGAGTACAGAGCTGTATGATGGGCTCCAACCCAAGAATCTGGCCGTGGAGGCCCCAGTGCCAGGATGGGGTCCAGCAGGAGTGTAGGGACAGCCTCTTTGGGACACAACAAATCCTGAGGTGCAGCTGCAGATGTTGACCCGGAACCTCAGGCTATATGGGGGAGGGCAGGGGTGCAGGGCCTGTGTTTGAGGTGGAGCTCTGGGTACACAGGTGTGTGTGTGGGGCTTTCGTTCAGGGGTGGAGCCTGTGCGCGTGGGGTGGGGCCTTATGTGGGGTTGCGGTTTCTGGCTGGGCTAGCAGGCTTACCTTCCTGAGCACCAGCTCTCCGTTCATGTGCATTGCCAGATTTCCGAAGTGCAGGAGCATCTGGTCTGTGGCGAGCTGCTGCTCAATTACGTCATCCCCGTAGATGGCCACGATAGCCACACAGATGAAGAGGTGGAAGTAGTCAGTCTGAGGGGAGAAGCAGAGCTCAGGTTGGCCTGGTTCACCCCTGACCCCGCCTGGACCACAAGCTTTTGGGTTTTGTGGTCCTGCGCACTGCAGTGGCTTCATTTTAAGCATCCCCACAGACAAAACAGTGCTGCACCCATACCCAGGTTACCCTGAATCCAGTACGCACAGTGCTGATGCAGTTGTGGTTGGGTCTTTGGGCTGTCTGTGATGGGGCAAAGAATACCCTCCCTCCAAAGCCTGGCCCGCATGCGGTAGTCAGGTGAAAACACACTCATGTGGTACATCAGTCCCTGGCAACTTGAATGTGCCCACCTGCCCTCCTGCCTGCAGGTAAGGCCCAGACTATGGCCTATTACTAGAACTCTGGGAAGCAGATTCCAGCCAAGCAGCTCCCCAGTGTCTTCGTGTAGGGTGGACAAGATGGACAGGATCTCAGGGCTCCTTTCTTTTCCGAAGCCCAGAGAAAACTTCTGACCTCCTTTGAGGCTTCTTTGCAGGGCCTAATGGGGGTCCTGGTTGTGAGCATGCATGCACTCATGCAGAGAAAGGACGGGGCCCCAGGAAACCTGTCTGTCTCCTGCCATTTGCCACCCACCCGGACGCTGAGTCCCCAGTCAGGCTGGAAGAATGCTCACTTCGGGCAAAGGCTAGGGGTGGTGAACTCTCCAAGCTGCCCAGCTGCTCTCCCAGAACTGATCCAGAAAGGTCTTTTTTGGCTCAGCCTAGCCCTGTGGCAGTTGGGAGAACTCTGGCTGAGATGAGATTTCCAGGAAGTGGATGCCAGGATCCTCCTGGAAGAGCGTGGACGAGGAAGGTGGGGCTGTGTCCATGGCAAAAATGCAGGTGGGAAATGCAGCCCAGAGCCCAGCCAGGGGTAGGAGCTGTGACAGGCCATGATGAATGAACAGATATCACAGGGGTGTGTGCTCCACTGCTTAAGCTATAACCACCTGGTGACACCGCTCAGGGTGGGAAATGCCCATCTATCTCATTTGCAGAGTGGGTGAGGTGGGCGGCTGCACCTCTGCAGGGCCCAGTGCAGGAGCTGCAGCAGCTGCACCCAGATGAGAGGCATCCCCTCCAGAGTACACTCCTGCTATTGTTTTTTTAAAGGCTGATGGATCCAAAGAGACCTGCCTGTCCTCTCACATTGACAGCTGGTGCCTGATGTGGTGTTAAAGCTGTGTGACAGAGACCACCCTGCACTGGGAAGGAAATCAGTGAAGGAGACACAGTGAAGGGTGAATGGAAGCTGGCACCACGGACTAGGCCTCTCTGCAGGGGCTGCCTGGGTGGATGGCACTGGACCCTTTTCTGAAAATGAGGAAGAGAGGCTGTGCTGGATCTTGGTACACTACAGAGCAGTCCCAGGGGTGCAGGGTGGGCCGGCTGGCCCCCATACGTGGGTACTGGCACCCCGGCTGCTCTTGCCTCATGGCTGGCTGATGTCTCTCCCACTGATTGGTTGTGACAGGAGGAAGCTCAGCCCCAGAATGCAGTAATGAGTGCCGTCAGTGGGCAATCTGCATCGATTTCAGTGACTGGGGAGGCAAGGGCTGAGGCCAGCCACAGGGGACCACACAGCAGTTGCTATGAGGGGCTGGCTGTTGGTAGCATATGGCAGGGACAAGGGGGCCCCCAGAGTAAGTCTAGGGGAGGCTGGGGTGGCCTCCCTGCTCACCTGGTAGTGGGCCCAGCAGGCCTCCCAGATGCGCAGGGCCTCGGCCTCAGGGAACTCCCTCTTGAAGCACAGCAGCAGCCAGCGGTGGCAGAAGAGCATCTGCAGGCCGTCCTCACCCAGCGACACCAGGTGTTGGTAGAAGCGCAGGTGTGTCAGCCGCAGCAGCTCCCGCAGGTAGAGCTGGGGGAGGCCAGGAGGGTCAGCCTCCACCCCAGCCTTGGAAAGCACACACAAGGGATCTCTGCCCACTTATCCATTCCACCCCTGGGAACTTTGCTCAGACCAGTCTTTACCAGTTTGGCCCTGGTTAAATCCCTGGGAGACCTCAGTTGATCTGAGACACAAGTCACCCCTTTCCTTAAATACTGGTACATCCGTTGGGGACATAGGCTCCAGGTGGAGAGGAGCTGTCTCTCTACATGACTGACAGCAAGCCACCATGTGGACGCCATCCGTTTGGCTATAACATGTGTTTTGTAAGGGTGTTCAGTGTCTGATAGCGTATTGTCCACGAGTGATACCAGAAACTCATACAGTGTTATATTTCTTTAATAATTTCTTTTTTTTTTTTTTTTTTTTGTATTTTAGGGAAAGGTCTATAAGATATTCAGGGTCTTACTACTAGGTCAGACTCATAGTGATCCACCTGTTTACAGCCAAGAGCTGGGATTACAGGCGCGCACCACCAGGCTCAGTCTCAACTGCCATCTCAGTGCACCCTGGGGGCACAGCCGGCACGGCAGACCTGGGGATCGATACCAATAATTTCTAAATTGTAACTAAAATAAATTAAAAATTATTTAGTACACATAAATACAAATAAATGCAATTTGCAGTGCTCTAAGTTTCTTTCACATTTCATCACACACTAGTGAGGAAGGCATCCCTTGGGTAGATGTAATCTCCACTGTCATTTTTTGGGCTGAGACCTCCTGAGGGTTAAGGCTCCTGAATATTGGCCCAGAGAAAGGACAGCCGGGCACCTACCCTGGTGGCCCACAGGCTGACTCGAGGGGTCATCATCCAGCCCAGCCTGCAGTTGGGGGCTCTTCCTAACACCCACCCCTCCTGGAGAGAGGAGAAGACTCTGAAGGGAAGTCCGCCCCACCTTGTTCCTCTCCCTGCTGCAACCCATCATCTCCAAGGGCTGATTCAGAGCAGGGAAGGGATGGGTCTGGGCCCCAGGACACTGGATTACCTTGTGAAAGGCCACGCCCCTGTGACGTGGGGGAAGATCAGAGCTATTTTTGGCTCCGGCTGCTGACTTCACCAATGCCCTTGGAAAATTAATCTTTGCCAGCTAACAACTCACTGGGCTCTGTGTAGCCCAGAACGTCAAGAATGGTGAATGGCGTCAGACCTCATAATTGCCTCCCTGGGTACTGTGGAAACCTGACGTCACAGGCACGCAGGATGATTTGGTGGATTAGTAGAAACAGGCTGGGGGTGGGGGGGCGGCCAGATATTCCTGAATCAGAGCTGAAGGGTCTCAACAGGCCTCATGCCCTTCCCTGCACAAGTGGCCCTTTGTTCCCTCAGAGACAGTGGCTAGGATTGCAGGGGTCCAGGACCTGTGTTCAACCGTCCTTTCTGCCAGGCCCCTGTCTACATTCTGTGCCTCAACTAAGGAGGGTCAAGGCCACAAGGCCATGATAGCTGAGCCCCTATGATCCACCACCAGGCTGCTCACTGCTTCAGCTTTGACTCCTCTTTGTTGTGTTCTGCAATCCTATCTCTTGTGCTACCCGCAGGACCAACTCCTCAGCCTTTCGGGTCTGTTGGGGCTTCAAGGAGCCTGCATCCCTGCTCAGTGAAGTCTCTCTGGCACTTGGGGCCAGACCCCACAGTGAATGTGGTCCCAGCCTAGGGGACCTGGAGCTCCTGCAGTCTCTCTGTGTCTATATCACTCAGCCTCCTCTGCTTACACTGATAGCTTTCACCTGGCAGGTGCATGGCACACATAGGTGATGTGCAGTGAGTACAGAGAACGAGCACCTTGGCCCCGCTGGCCCAGACTGGCTCGTCCTTTCTCCCACCATTTGGTGCTATGTAGGGGTCACCCTTTTGGGGAGCCCCCTAGGGGGTGGTGGCTAGGCCCCTTTTATCTTTGCAAAGGGTGAGGACTTGAGAACTGCTGGTGGCCTCAGGGTGGCATCAGGAGCCTCAGCCGTGTTGGCTCTGCAGCCCAGACACACTGAAAGCCCCTTTCACACAGCACAGGTGTGATACAGCTTCCTGTTCTTGCCTTTCTAGACTGTATCATCAGGTGCATGAAGGTAGAAGGCCACCACCAAGAAGACCTGCACAGGAAAGGGAGCCATCCCCCCCTGCCACACTGAGGGACACTGCTCCCTCCTGGGAGGCTAAATATATCCCACCAGCAACCTCATACCTAAGCTTTCTGCTGACCGGTGACAACACCACACATTACCAAGGAGTTCCCTGGCAACGAGAGAAGATGGTGGTGTGCCCCCTCTTGTGGTGCTGTCCAGTATGTGTGTGCACAGGCACAGGCACGCACGCATGCACGTGCACACGCGCGCGCACACACACACACACACACACACACACACACACGTGCATGCATTCTGAGCCTGGGTGCTCACCAGCTGTTTTTCCATGTCCTCGTCTCGGGGAGAGCTGATGAAGATCGTGTTCTGCATCAAGCCAACAAAGCACCAGAAGGTGTCAGATTCATCCAGGACCTCGGCTAGGATGGGCGCCACCAGATCTGACATGCCCTGGGAGTAGCCGATGGTCGGGTTGTACACGGCGTAATTCAGCAGGATCCTCCTGGGAGGTGGCAGGGAAGGCAGAGGAGGGCTGAGCTGGCCGCTCTGGCTGCCTTCTCTGGGGCCTGCTATCCAAGGCTTCCTTCTTCTCCATCTTGGGAAGGCAGCACCTGCCTGTGGGCCCTGCCAGCTCTGTGACTATCTCAAGATCCAAGCTTTGGATCAAGACAAACAGGCCCTTGCTTTGCTGAAGGTAATGGCCCGCAATTAGCTGTTCTCCAGGCCCAGAGCCCTGCGCAGGGACAAGGAGCAATGTGGGTCTGATTTTCTTAATGGTCGACTGCTTGTGACAAAGGGTGGGCTGGCAGGGACATTTTTATGGGCTGTTAATTTTGTGCAATTATTTGCCAGGCTGCAGCAAAATGTCAAAGATGCCAGCCTCTAGCTCTGTGTGGCTTTGTTACAGGAGCGACCACCCGTCAGGAGGTGGAGGACAGACTAATGGGTCCTGGGATGGTGGTGGTGATGCTGGTACCTTTGCATGGCACCTTGTGGCTGCCCTGGGAGGCAGTGGCCAGGAGGGTCCTGACTGTATGAGCTTGGAAGAGACCCTACAGAAAACCACTGCTACACTGGCTGCAGGTGAGGAAGGACAGGATGTGCTGGCCCTGTCTGGCCCTAGGGAGCGGGGTACCTCATGCTCTCCACGTTGGGATTGTCTTCCCCTCGGAAGAACTGGTTGCTTCTGTCTGTGCGGACCACATCTTTGTCCACGGTGAACTGCACGTTCCGCCAGAAAGCTCTGTGCTCCTCAGGAGACATGGCGAGCCTGACAGGGAGAGGACTGCCTTGTGGTCTAGCATTCAAGGCTGGGGGTGAGTAGCGCATGGAGGGGTAGGGTGGACCTTTCAGCTTCCAAAGACTGTGGATTTAAGGTTGCCCCCCACTAGCTCAGCTGCACGGTTCCTAGTGCCCTCACGCAGTACGCCATTGCTCGGAGCAGCAGACAGCGTCAGCCCTGGGAAGGAGCTCAGCGCGGTCCCTGGAGAGCGCTACCCAGGTGGGACACAGGCTCCAGCTTCCTTGGCCTTGCCCTACTCCCAGCCCAGCCTGCAGCTGGGGGTGTCAGTGCCTGGTTAATCCTCCTGAAGAAGGGTTCTCAAACTGACATGTGAGCTGAGGAGCCCCCGCCGAGGACCCGAGCGTGTGGCATAATGACTGCACTTAGCCCACCCGATCGCTCGCACTCCTGGGAGACCCATTCTTAGAAGAAGCCATGGGTCACAAAACATATTATTGATGCTGAATTGCACTTCCAATTGCCCTTTCAAGGCCGTTTTCCTCTGAGGTGCAGTGGGGTGGGCTGGTCCCCGGTACCTCTTCTGTTGGATCTCCTCATATTCCTTTCGCTTCTGCACCCGAAGTGCCTCCCGCTCCTCCGATGTGGACTCGGGGTTGTAATAGCGCAGCAGGAAGGGCCAGACCTCCCCCCGGATTGACACGTCAATGCCGCCAAAGAAAATGGCCTGGAGGAAGCGGCGAAAGTTGGGGAGGGGGATAAAACAGGGCAGCTCAAAGAACCCCAAATCCTTAGAGATGTGTTTTGGTGGCTTCGGAGCGCCTTGATTCAAACCCTGGCAATTTGCACATGTTTACAAGGGGAAAGCACAGGCCCTCCATTCCCATACAGGACACAAACCAGCTCATTTCAATGTCAAAGGCCCCCTGGGGTGGCGCTCCGATTAACGTGTCGTTCTCACATCATGGCCTAATCCCTGGTTTTGGAAATGCTGCTCTGCACTTCTGCAGCCCCTTCTGTGCAGGCTGACTCAGGACCCCCGAGCCCACTCTGGAGATGTTTGCAAGGCAGCTGCTTTGATCACTTCATCAGTGAGTGCAGGCCGAACCTCACACCAGGAACGAGACCCTCCCGAGCCAGCAGCCCCTGGTGCCTTGGCCATCTTTCCCTCCAGCTGCCTGTCCCAGCAAGGGTTCCAGCGAGGCCAGCCAGCTCCTGGCCTTACCTTTCGCAGTTTGTACTCCTCCTCCACCTGGCCCAGCTCATTCAGGTGGCTGAGCCAGGTGGAGACGTCCAGTCTGCGGTAGGAGCTTTCCTCGGGGTGTGTCTCCGAGGACGGCAGCTTGGGCCGTCGGATTGAGAACTGCATGCATGTCCGTTCATCTGCAACCTGCTGGATGGGAGGGAAACTGGGCAAAGATAAGTATCTCCAATGCTGGGCTCTGGCAGCCGGCGACGCTGTTCCCAGGATTTACAAGGATCTCTCTCTTTAGAGAGGAGGGGCAAGCGTTGCCCCCTGCATACAAACCCTAAATGGCAAGTGTAATTAGATGCAATTAAAATGAAAATACCTCCATCCTAAAATCGCTTTCCCTTTGCTGCTCCCACTCTGAACGCCACCCCCTACTCTCTCCAAGCCCAGCCGCAAAAAAAACGGAATGAATGCCCTGTACGGCCTAACTTCCCTCTGCCAGGAGGGCCTGCAATAAATTACACGTGATTGGCCACATACAAAGGGATCGCTGTTCTGCGAGTGGGGAGCCAGCCTGTCAGATTGTCTCCGAGAGCAGTCACGAATCCAGGGCAAGACTGCAGCTGACATTTAATTCAAAAATCAAAGGTTGTTCAGTGTAGGGGGGAGATGCCATGCTACTGTAATAAGGGAAGCCAGCAGGAGGCTCTGTGGGAAGGATGGGGCTTTAAAGTCAGCCCCGTTTCTAATAAGCACATACAGTATCTTAAACAGATAATTAAAGAGCTCTTATTACATTTGTATGTAGATTGAGCAAAATATGGCAGGAAGCCTTGTCAAAACATGATTTTTTAAGTGCAAAGCACTGACTTTCAAAAAGCCCTGGGCACATGTCTCCCACCCCAAGTACTTTGCTGTCAGCACCCTCAGGCCACAGATGGCTGAAAGCCACAGGGGTCACCCCACAACCCCACGGCTGGACATGTTCCCTGGCACAGGACTGGGAGAAGGATATGCTGGGAAGGTGCCGGCCCCATGGGGACAGTCCAGTGGTCATCTGCCTGTGGATGTCATGGGGCTTCCTGTGGCTCTGCTCTGACTGCAGGTCTGGAGTGTGGGTGGGGCCAGGGTTGGGGTCAGGGCTGTTGGGCTACCTGGTCTCGCAGGTGCGTCTCAGCACAGAACTTCCACTGCTGGAACACCTCGCACAGCTTGTCCAGGCCGCCGTGGTGGAAGTGGAAGACTTTGTACTGGCTCTCTCGGCTGGCAACCACCAGCTGGCCGCTGGTGCAGGCCTCGTCACTGAGGCCAAGGGGGTAGGCAGGGAGGGTGCAAGCACAGGCTTTTACTTCCAAGTACAACTGGAGTCTGCCCCAGGGGAGCCTGCTGCATTTGGAGAGGGCTGACTCATGCCCAGCAGTGCCTTTGCTAGAGCTCCCTCCTGGGGTTCCTCTCCCAGGGCTGCCCAGAGCTGCCTTCTCCCACCACTATCTGCCTGGCCACATCACCCGTTCCTGTCCAAGGGGTGGACAGGGACCAGGTGCTGGAGTTGGCTGAAAGTCGATTGGGAACCTGGTAGGGTAGGTGTCCAGAGGAGCCCCAGGGGCAGACCTGCTGCACCACCGTGGCTGGTGGTGGGGAGAATTCCCAGGGAAACTAAGCATCCATCAGAGGGCACCATCTGCTGAACCCTGGCAGCCTTGAGACACAAGGCCAGAGCACGGCACCTCCAGAGACAGGTCTGCTGCTTGTGCATACACACAGCCCTTGTTGGTGCTTCCTGGAGCCAGAGCTCTGGCAGCCGCATGGGACAGCACCACTGGGGTTCCAGAAGGGAAGCAGACATTTGGAAATGGCAGTCAGGTGCCCGAAGCACCCCTAGGCCTACTGATGTCTGGGAAAGGTAGAATTTTGCTCTCACCTGAAGAAAAGGCGCAGGGAGCGCATATGCCCCAGGTCCACGCGGAACACACCGCAGATCTGCTCCAGCGCATAGCCCCGTTGCGACTCTTCCCAGCGAGGAGTCTGCAGGGACCCGGTGCCCTCCGGGAACCTCAAGTTGGCATCGGAACTAGAGGGGGAGCTGGTAGAGTAGGTCGTATGAGGGCCACAGGTTTCCCTGCCAGGCCCTGGGCTAAGCAATTTTCATGTGCTTTTATTGCATATAATCCTCATGATAGCCCTATGAGATGTACAGTAACATCACCCCAACGTATAGAAGCGGAGGCTGAAGCCTGGAGATTTTAAGCGACTGTACCCAAGGCTGAACAGCCACCTGGTGGAGGAGCTGAGACCCGAATCCACGCTTTGTCCTCAAAGCTTGAGGGCTGGGTTGGTTTCCTGCAGTCTACTTCACAGCCTGAATTTGCAGTACAGCCTACCCTGATCCCTTCTAATGTTCCGTGAATTTGGTCGCATTCCTGATTGTATTTTATTTCACGGGTTCAGCCACACCACAGGTTAAATTCCATCTCCTGAGCTTCAATAGCAGTACCCAGAGAATACCAGAACCGTGGGCAGAGCTGGCTCTGACACCATGTGGGTCAGGCTGCCTTCTCCCAAATTGGCTCTTCCTTTGGAGCTCAGGACACAGAGGGGCCCTTCCCAGGACTGGGTTGGCTTCCAGACTGAGCCCCTCACACTCAGCCTTTCCTATCCAGCCTCTTTACTGCTCCAAGAACAACCTGGGCCTGGTGGGTGGGGCACCCTTTCCAGCACCTGTGGGAGGCAGCAGGCCAGCCAGGCCCACCTGCTTCCAGGGGCACTGGGGCTCTCCAAGAAGTGATGTGGAGCACCTGGGCCCCTGCATCCCAAGGCAAGTGAGGTTCCCAAAGGGACCTTGGCCAGGCTGCACTGTGACATCACCGTTCACTGAGCCAGCCACCCCACAGATACACCTCTGCTTTGCCAGCACAGCCCTTATGAGCATCTTACGAGGGGAGCACGGAAGCCTCTCAAGGTGGCAGCCCTGCTGCACCCTGTGTTTCTCACTGCAGCGCACCTGAGGGTGGCCCTCCAGGCCCTGCTCACTGTGGGGTGGCTGAGGTTCCACAAGCAGATGCAAGGCAGGCTCCTCATGTGGAGTCCTGGGCAGAGGGTCCTGTCGGTCACTGGAGGGGAATGGGCTGATTCCTGGCCTGGAAAGGGTGCTAGCAAGAGGGGCTGCCACATACCCCCCAGAGACTTGCCTCAGGCAGGGCAGAAGTCTTCTTAAACCCCTTCTGACTCCCTGGGGGGAAATTATTTGCATCAATTAACTGACTGATTCATTAGGCCCAGATTATGCTTGGGACCTACTGCCAGGGCTCACGGGCTTGAACTGGAGCAAAGGAGGCCAGTTGCCATCTCAGCACACCCCAGGGGCGGAAGCAGCAAGGCACGCTGGGGGATCGAATCTGCCTCCGCTGAGTGTTCTAGCTGGCTCAATAAATCTTTCTAAAAAAAGCAATGGAGGCGGTGTCCTGGATCACGTGGCCACGTGAGCAGATGCCACCCATAGGGTGTCAAAGACTCTCCTCCAGGCTTACTGCTGTGGAGCAAGGGCTGCCACCTCTGTGGCTCCCAGCACTGGCTTGACATATAACACACAGCCATCAAGGCTCAGGCCTGGGAATAAAATGTAAGATGTCTTGGAATATAAAAATAATAGGAAAAAAAAAAAAAAAGAAGAAGAAGAAACTTTGAAGGAAATAAAGCCCGGGAACATTGAAAACTTTACTTATTTAGTTGGTTGATAAAATTATTCTGTGCAGTGCATTAAAATTAAAAGGATAAAAAAATTAAAAGATGGCTTAGTCAGGCAATAACTCACAAGTTGCTATTGAAAGTTAAAAACGCTTCATACATGGGCTGGGGAGATATCTCAGCAGTCTAAACACCTGCTCCCATCTCTGGTACCATATGCCCTGCTGGCCATCAAAACCGGGTGTGGTGGTACACACTAGTAATCCTAGCACTAGAAAGGCTGAGATAGGGGGAACACTATAGTCAAAGCTGCATAGAAAGACCCTGTACAAAATAAATAAATAAGTAATATATATTTTTTTAATGTTGTTAGTACAGGATCTACAGGGTCTCATTACAGACTGGATTTGTAGTGATCCTTCCGTTTTCAGCCTCCCAAGTACTGGAATTATAGGTACGCATCACTATGCCCAATCTCAGTTGCCATCTCAGCACACCCCAGTGATGGAACCAGCAAAGCACGCTAGGGATTAAACCCTAGCTCTACTGGCAGGCTCAATAAATCTTTCTTAAAAATCTATTAAAAATGCCTTATACAGTGTGCTGCGCTGGCCCCACCCCAGGGCACACTGAGATAGCAATGGAGATGGGGTGTGGTGGGGAGTGTCTATAATCTCAGCACTTGGGAGGCTGAAAACAGGAGTATCACTGAGTCCAATCTGGTAGTGAGCCTCTGTCATAAATACAGAAAGAAAAAAAACCATTATAGAGAGAAGCAGAAGATGTTAAGTTTTAAGAAACAGCATTTCTTGGTTTCTATCATTTTCTGAAGGTCATCAAAATACAAAAGCAGAAATGTGGGAAGCCAGCAGGGCTGCCGCAACACCTAGAATACGAGCCCTTTCTCCATCCAGGAAAACATGCCAGTCAGCCACTAGGCTACGATAAGGGCTAGCCCTCCTTCTCGGCAGCCCTCCCTGCCCCATAAGAGTGACGTCTGTCTCCTAGCCATGAAATGTGGGCAGGCCTTGCTGTGCCCAAGAGAATGGATGTGGTGTAACTGTTGCTGTGTACATTCTGGGGCCTGGTCCTCGAGAGGCCTGGTGGTTCTGCAGGGTCCCCCGGTACAGCCCGGGCAGGAAAGACAAGAGACCACTAAAGTAAAAGAAAGGGAGGGAAAGGCCTTTATTGCCACTGAGGATGACACAGAGAGGAGGTGGGAAGATCCTCTGACCTGAGACAGGAATGGTGAGACTTTATGGACTTTTCATCAGGGCAGAGTTTGAGGGGAGTTCAGGGACACATAAGGAGCTGTTGGGGGTTCCCTTGTATGTGTGGGAAAGGTATCCAGGACTAGGGTGGGGAAGAAGGAGGACGTGTCATTGGGAAGATACGCTGTTGTTTTGGGGGGGTTAGCCATGTTGACTCAGGGCCGTGATAATTTAGCAGCTTGTACTTGGGCGGGACCCTATCAATCAGGAGCAGGGGACACGCAGCTGCCGGTCAGCACCACTGACTGGCCACAGGCAAAACAGGGGCCATTTCAAACCTCTAGCCAGTGATGACCCAATGGTTGTAGCCACTTAAGGTAGCCTCAAAGAGCCCAGCAGAATAGCCCTATATGAGCCTGGCCCAGTCAGAGAGCTGTGTCCAAGGCCAAGATGGCTTTTTAATGCTAAGATGGGGTGGTTTGTTATGCAGCAGTAGATAACTGACACAGGTAGGAAAGGTCTGGCTTTCCTTGGAAAACCTTGATGAACGGAAGGAATTTCCAGGTACACTGAGTTGTGACTCCCAAGGTCAAAGAGACACAGGCTAGAATTTAACACTAACATCTCAACCTCTAACTTTGCTCTTGTTTTTCTTTGGAGTCTGCTGCAGGAAAAGTCAATGAAGCTCTAGCTGTAGATTTCAGCATCGTGTGACTTAATGTATCAGTCAATTAATTGATGTAAATAATTCTCCCCCAAGGAACTTCGAAAGGGTTTGAGTATAATTCGGCCTGGAGGCAAGTTGCTAGAGGATGGGGGTGTGACAGCCTCCTCTCTGTGGGACTCCTTGTTTTGGGATCAGCCCTCCACCCAGGGGACCAGTAGGGGCATTCTGCCAGGGACCCCCCACAGTGAGCCTCTTTTTATCTGGTTTCTGGAAAGCTCACCCATGGGGTAAACAGGAGATGGTGTGTCAGGAGGGGTGTATGGATTTCAGAAGGTTGGGCTGGTGGGTTTGGTGTGGTATGACAGCAGGGGAGGCCAGGAAGTAACCTCATCCTTTGGTGACCTCTCATAGCCATCAAAGTAAGAAGCAACCAAGATGTCTTTTGGTAGGTAGTGGGCAGACAACAAGCTATTGTGCACCCAGACAGTGAAGAAGCATTCACTGCCCACAAGAGGAGAGCTAGCAGCCACGAGAAGACACAGGGAAGCTTAGCGACTAACCACTAAGCAAAGGAGGCCAGTCTGAGAAGGTTGCTTACCACATGATTCCAGCTACCTGTCATGCCCGAAAAGGTAAACTATGGAGAGTGAAAAGGTCAGTGGTTCTAGGACAGAAGGAAGGAAGCCCCGGAGGCAGAGCCTGGGGGAGTTTAGGGCATTAAAGTGACTGCGTGACATGAGGACAGTAGGTTTGTGTCACTCACTGTACTTTGTCCAAAGCCAGATAACACCCAACAGCAAGTGTGAACCACAGGCTTTGAGTGGTAATGATGGGCCGAAGGAGAGCCACTAGAACCAATGCACCATCTTGGTGGGGGTATGTGCTGGGGGTGTGGGCACAGCAGGGGCCTGGAGGCATGTGGGAAATCTCTGCGCTCCCTGCTCAGCTTTGCTGTAAACCTAAAACTGCTCTGTTAAAACTACAATGAGGGCCAGGGAGATAGCTCAGTTGAATAAGCACTTGCCTGGCAAGTGCAAGGGCCTGAGTTCAATTCCTGGTTCTGCAAAAAAAAAAAAAAAAAAAAAAAAAAAAAAAAAAAAAAAAAAAAAAAAAAAAAAAAAAAAAAAAAAAAAAAAAAAAAAAAAAAAAAAAAAAAAAAAAAAAAAAAAAAAAAAAAAAAAAAAAAAAAA
>PVKA01010206.1:12087-28753 GCA_004027165.1 Ctenomys sociabilis | reverse complement strand
TAAGGTAATATTCCTTCCAAATTACATCAAAATTACAAAGGAAAAGATAAATTTGACTCTGTACAAGTTAGAAATGCTTGTACTTAAAAGAATACTAATATGATAGTGAAAAGAACCCCAGGGCAGGAGAAAACATTCACAAATTGTATGGCTGATTATAATACCTAGAAATATATTTTATGTCTATATCTGTTTTTTTTTTGGTGGTACCAGGTATTGAACTTAGGACCTTTCACTTGCAGGCAAGTATATATTCCACTGAGCTAGCTTCCTGGCCTCTATATCTATTTTTTGAAACCAGGATGGTCTAAAACTTGTAGTGTTCCTCCTCATCTTCTTTCTTTCTTTCTCTCTCTCTCTCTCTGTCTCTGTCTCTGTCTCTCTCTCTCTCTGTCTCTACCAGGGATCGAACTCAGTACCTTGCACTTGCCAGATAGGCACTTATGCCACTGAGCTATATCCTTGGTTCTACAGCGATTTTCTTGCCTTAGCCTATAATCTCAGAGTACAGAATACAGGCCAATGTCATTGCATCTGGCTCTAGAATTTTTTTTTTTTTAAACCTTATAATGCAAGACAGGTAGCCAGATGTGGTGATGTAAGCCTGAGGTAGAAGGATCATAAGTTTGAGTCCAGCCTATACCCCTTATCAAGAGCCTGTCTCAAGAAAAAAAAAAAAAAAAAAAAAGTAAAAAAAAGACTAGGGATGCAATTCAGGAAGAAGTTTTCATCAGTTTAATACCCAGAAGTACAAATCAAAGCACAGTGAGATACCAAGCCAGATATAGAAAGTGATGCTATCATTTAAAAAGATGGAGAGCCAGAGACATGGCTCAGCAGAATAAGCGCTTCCCTGGCAAACACAAGGGCCTGAGTTCAATCCCCAGTTCCACCAAAAAAAAATATGGAGGGCCAGCCAAATGGCTCAGCAGATTAAAGAGCCTGCTTAGGCATATGCAGGGGCCAAGAGTGCCTGCTGTGCTGGCCCGGCCTCGGGGCACACTAGGACAGCAATTGAGACTGGGCATGGTGGCACATGACTGTAATCTCAGTGCCTGGGAGGCTGTAAACAGACGGCTCACTATGAGTTTCATCTACGAAGTGAGACCGTGTACACCCTGTCCTAAATACAATAAATAAAATAGAATAAAAGAAGGAAAATAATGAGTTGGTGAGGATGTGGAGAAATTGGGACCCTCAGACCCTGAGCCATTTGGCTGGCCCTCCATATTTGTTTTTGGTGGAACTGGGGATTGTTTATCTATCAGTAACTGGATAGGCACACCATTTCCCCTTACACTCGTGGGCCAGTTCTCCTGTGGAGGTGCATGTACAGTCTCCTTGGGTCGTACACAGGTGTGTAAATCCTGGTGTCAAAACTTCGTGGTCTGCTTTCCAAAGTGGAGGACCTTCCATTGTATATCCCATCAGCAATGTCTGAGGGTCCCAATTTCTCTACATCCTCACCAACTCTTTACTTGTAAAGAGAAATAAAGAAAAATAAAGTACTGCTATATGCTATCGTGTAGATGAACTCCAAAAACACTATCCCCAGGGAGAGAAGCCAGACCCAAGAGATCACATCCTGTATGAGTCTATTTATATGAAATACCCAGAATCAGCAAATCAGCAGAGACACACAACAGATTTCTGGTTGCCAGGGGGCCGAGGTAGGGAAGGACAGCGTGTAACTGCTCACGCGGATGGTTCGCTTTAGGGTGATGAAAACACTGTGGAATTAGATGGTGGGGATGGTGGTGCAACATCTTGAATGTACCATATGCCACTGCATTGTACACTTCTAAGAGTGACTTTCACGCTGTGCAATTATCTCAGTAAGAAGTCACTGGGTACCCATTCTCTCCTCCCTGATTCATCCTGTGCTGCTCCTAGCAAAGGGCTTCGCACAAAGCACGACCTCAGAGAATATCTGTTCATTCAGCAAAATGTTCTAAAAGCGTCCCCTGACCTGGGAACAATGAGCTGTGGACCCCCACGGGGGGGGGCGGCTCATGCCGGTGGGGGGAGGCAGTAAACACTGAACCAGCCCCTGTGCCACACGGTTCATGCGGAGAGGGGGCGGAGAGGTTGGGACTGACCCAGCCCTCTGAAGAGACGGTGCTGGAGGCCTCCCTGAGGCTGGCCAGGGGATTAACACGTGAGATAAGCTGGGTAGTTAGAGACAGCTCTACGCCTCTCAGTGTCCTGCTCTGGCAATGGTGCCAGCATGGAAAACGGAAAGGTTGCTTGCTCCTACCTAGAGGATTTTAACTTCCCTCCTGGTGTGAGAATGGAAATGATTTTATATAGTAGATAATTTCACATTATAGTATGCCACTTGTGTTTCAGTGGCTTCACATCTGCAACTAATAAAGAAAATTTTTCTTTTTTGCCATTAATTAATAAAATACTGACAAGAGTATTGGGAGCCCTATTCCATGCAGCCCAAGCAGATACCAGACGAGGAACTGAGAGACTCAGCTCCCAGCCTCGCTCACGTGTCCAAATGGCGGATGATTTCTTCCTGTGCAGTGCAGACTCCAACATTGCCCCGCAAGTCAGCCTCCCCCTCCCCCAGCCCACCATTCAGCATCTTTGGATTCAACCAACGACAGACTGAAAACAATCTAAAAAAAAAAAAAAAGTACATCTGTACTGAACACGTAAAGATTGTTTCCTGTTCATTATGCCCTAAACAATGCAGTACAGCAATGATTTCCTTAGCATTTACTAGGTGCTGGGGATCGTAAATAATCTAGAGGTGATTTAATACCTATGGGAAGATGTATGTAGGCTTTATGCAAATACTTCACCATTTTATATAAGGGACTCAAGCATCCACAGATGTTGGGATCCTGGAACTGATCCCCAGTGATACGGAGGGACAAGAACGGTCTTTAGTCTTGCCTTCAACTGCTTTGTGCAGTGAGTCAATCACTCGGGGCCACAACAGTAGGCCTCATTCATAGAAGACCTGAAGGTCCCCAGTGGCGCTGAGCGAGGGCAATGTTCGTTCCAACAGGAGGTGCTGCGAGCCGTGGGCAGTCACAGAGCAAGCGAGGGGCAGCTCCCAAGGGGCAGAGAAGCAGCTGCAGGCGGTTTGTCTCTCGGGGTGTTGCTGGGGCTGGCTCTGGGAGCTTTTGGGAAGAAGAAAGGGCCTGGCTGCTGCAGGGGAATTTGGGGGATTCGGAGGACAGAAAGGGTGTGCAACTCTGAGAAAACACCTGGGGTGAATTTTTTAAAAAGAGTCACCCTAACAGGGATCGGAACAGATACTTGCACACCCACGTTGACAGTAGCACTGCTCTCAACTGCCCAAAGCTAGGAGCACCTCGTGTCCATCAGTGGACAAGGGGATCAATAAAACCAACAGCATACACAGTTTTAAAGAAATGGACACCTGAGCTGGGCGTGGTGGCGCAGGCCTGTAATCCCAGCACTTGGGAGGCTGAGGCAGGAGGATTGTTGTGAGTTCGAGACCAGTCTGAGCTACAAAGTGAGCTTGAGGCCAGCCTGAACTGCATAGTGAGACCCTGTCTCAAAAAAGACAAAAAAAGAAAAAAAAAAATGGACACCTGAACCCCCTCAACAACACACTCGGCTGAACCTTGAGAATAAGGTGTGAAGCAAAATCAGTTGCCAAAGGACAGATACAGAGTGTGACTCCATTCAGCCGGATCCGAGTAACCTCACTCAGAGAAGGAAGGTTCTACGGGGGTGTCAGGGGCCTGAGGGAAGCAGAATGGGGAGTCAGTGCTTCATGAAGACAGAGTTCAAGTCTGGGAGGGTGAAAAAGCTCTGGAGATGGATGGTGGTACTGACGGCACAAGGTAGATGTGTTTGATACCAGCAAACTAACTCAATACAGAAACGGCTTCGAGGGTTGATTTTATGTTATGCATATCTTATCACAGTTTTTTTTTTAAGGGCCAATGCTTTAGAATTCCTTAGTTTCCTCCAACCCAAAGCACATTCTCTCGTTTTTCTTCCCACTCCCTGACTCTGATGGGGATAAGATCCAGTCCCCAACAGGGTGGATCTTGGAGAGGCCACATCAACTGACATGCTGGCCTGTCACATCCATCCTGCATGAGAGCTGCTTCGGGCGACATGAAGAGGGTGATGTTTGTGGTACTGGCTCGGGGGGGAGGCTGACTGCTGTGCTTTCAAGGGACTTTAGGTCTCATGTCCACGTCCAGCTCCTTCTGTGGCCTCAGTGTCCCCGCTTCCACCTGAAGAAGTCAGTGTGGAGAAGTCAGTGTCCCGGCACTTTGGCAAGATTCCATCTATTCTATCTCCAAGCAGTGGATGTCATTTGCAAAGGCACTGAGACTAGGAGAGCCTGCCAGGCAGAGGCATTCCTCCCCCACCGGTGAGGATTTCAGTTTTTGGACATCAGATTTTTGTTTTCTTCTCATTTGGCAAACCCAATGTCAAGAAAGCCGGACCGCAGGCTTCAATGAGAACAAAACAAACTTGATCTCCTGTAATCTACCTGGCCTGGAAAGCTTGGTGCTGTGTAGCTGCTCCAGCCAACTGGAATTTCTGCCGTAGCCGGGTCTGTTCACATGCTGGGCCCCAGCTGGCCGCGAGGTTTTCTTGGAACTGCTGCTTTCCCTGCACCCCCCCCCAACAATGGCCTACTTAAAAGACTGTTCTGAGCCAGCCAGGTGTTCCTTAAGCCCTCGTGAAGAGTCCTTGCCCAGTTAAGACAAAAAGGACGCTTTAAAAGAATGAGACCTGGGGCAACTGGAATATTCTTGAGGCCCAGCCACTGATTTCAAAGATCAACAAATGGCTGCAGTGGAGGTGGGGCTGGGAACCAGAGCCACCCCCTACGACAGGTCCACCCCAAAGAACTGGAGGGGCTTCATGACTGTGTGTGTGGGTGGCGGAGGGCACTGGGGATTAAACTTGGGGCTTTTGCGCTGGTGCTACATCTCCAAACCTTTTTAAAACTCTATTTTGAGACAGCGCCTTGCTAAGTCACAACTGCCCAGGCTGGCTTGAATTTGGGATCCTCCTGTCTTAGTCTCTCCAGGATGGGATTATCCAGCATACCTCGCTCAGACATTTTTATCTCAGTTTGCAGCCTTGGCTTAGGGACCCCAGCCACCCCAAACTGTCAGTTGCAGCCCATAAACTATTCTTGGAGCTCTTGGTACCAACAGAATTCTAGGTAATGCCTGTGCCTGCCACTCCCATGGACACAAGTCCATGAGAGGCTGAATGGACCTATGTGGAGGCCTGTGGAATGCAGGAGGGTAGCAGTTACGGTGGCAGCCTGCCTGGTCCCAGCACAGGACACCCTGCACCCTGCCCCAGGCCTGGGAGCCAGCCAGGACACGGTTGCCAAGCATTTCTAAGCTTAGTCCTGCCAAGCTGGCTGGCTCACGTGTGTCCACCTGTGGTGTTGACTGTGCTGGATATGGGCTGGACGAAGCTGAGAGTAAGGACAGAGCAGCTCTCCAGGCCTGTAAGGTCTGCCCCATCCTGACAGGCACCGCGCTCAGCAGATGGAGGCCCAGCTGTGCCCTGGCAGGAGGGGCCTCTCCAGCCACCCTGAAGTTCCTGGCTTCTGGCTTTTTCTCATGCAGGGCTTCCAGATTTGGAGCTGGACAAGAAGCTGCTAGAAGTGTTGGGGAAAGAATTGGAGAGAGGGCGGACAGGAAGCTGGATTCACAGCAGCGCAGTGCATGTACGGTGTAACACCTGGAGCACGAGAAGCTCTGTCCATCCTAGGTGAAGCACACTCACATTCTCCCGACAGACAAGCACCAAAGTGTCGAGGGGAAACCGGGCCTGGGGAATTCTGGCTGAAACTGAGATCCAAATGGCAGAACCCCCAAGTCCCGTCCTAGCAAGGCCCATGAGTGAACCCAGAGATGTCCTCAGATCGCCACCCCTAGTGGATATTTTACTGAGGTCTGTTCCTTTCACAGTGCCTTTCCGTTTCTCTAAAGCAAACATCAGTGGTTCCCTTTGGAACAAACCAGACACTGCGTGGAATGCCACAGCCCCAAGCTGTCACACTCCCCACGCCAGAGCCCTTGGAAGGCATGCAGGTTCCCAGGATGGGACAGGTGTCAGCTTGTCAGGGAACAAAGTCCAGGGTCCCTTACGCAGCAGGAAAGAAGAAAGAGGATCTGGCATGGACCCCAGCAATTCTGCTGCCAGTGCACTTGCCCTCAATGCCCATCTGGCGCGCACTCTGCCAACCCTGCACCATCTCATTTTTGTCCCAACATGGAGAGCCCTGTCCCATGCTTGGGGTTTCCTAACCCTACTTCCTCTGAGACCTGGCCACCTGGGGGGATGGGCCCCACCTGATCCTGGGGTGCCAGTCCCTAGGTCCCTCCATGTGAAGATTTCCACATCCTGAAGAAGAAGATAGGACCAGCATGGAGCTGTGGCCCCTGACTCCTCCTGGTGAGGATGCCTCTCCCCCTGCCCTACATCCTTTCCTACATCTTTGAGGCCCATGGATGTGTCTCTTCCCCCAAGCTAGAAAGGCCATCTGTCACCATGACCCTCACCCCATAGGATGTGGCATAAAGGAGGATGAGGAGGAGAGGGGCTGATCTTTCTGCTAGTCAGGGATGAGGGTGACTGGGTTCTATGACCTCTAAGGCCCCATTAGACTTGAGGAGTTTCTAAAATGCACACTAAGCCAACAATTTCAAGGGAAATGGAAAGACACAGCTGTAATTAACACCAGACACACACACACACACACACACACACACACACACACACACATGTAGCAGCAGCAGCACTGACCAATCCATCTGCCAGGCTGGCCTGCAGCTCTGCACACAATGGCTTCCGGGACCCTCGCTCCAGAGTCTGCCTCGCTGGCCATGCTAGAGGGTGATCAATGCTGCTTCTTTGGGGAAGGCAGGTCAGGGCAATAAACCTCCCCAGCTGCCAGGCTTCTGCAGCCCGGTGGGACATGCTGCCAGCTTCTCTTGAGCCTAGCGTGGCAGAGTCCCATGGGAAGCTGGCTGTACCTAGATCAGGATGTCATTTCTGACACAAGTGGAGATGGGAGTGGCCAGAACAGGGCTGGGTTGAGGACAAGGCTTCAGCACTCTGCGGTCCTGCCTGGAGGGTGATAGCACACCTGGCTCTCCCAGCCGAGGGGCTCTCTCGCCCCAGCTGGGGAACAGACCAGGTGGTCCTTCATCGCAGCTCCTCACGCGGGTGCCAAGATGCAGGGGCTGAGCCGCCCAGGGCTGGCAGGGCAGCAACCCCGCTCGGTTGATTAGCTTGACATGTGAGAGCATAAGGAGCTAATTATGAAAGGTGTAAATCACAGAGGAAGGGGGCAGGCACATCATTCAGGTTTATTACCAACACAGTTTAGGAAAAGATAACCAAGAGGCAAGGCTGCAGAGCGAGGAGAGAATGACTGCACCAGCTCATTTTTCTTTAGCTCAAATCGAGTCATCTTGCTGATTTTCTAGGGAAATTAAGAAAAATTTCCCTAGAAAAACTCCAACTGCTTCCATGTGCTTCTGAATCCATGTGTCACATGCCTGTGTCACTGCTAGACTTGTGCCGTGAAGGAGACGCTGTACGGAGCTTTTGGATCTAACGCTATTACCCCACATTACTCATTGAGGGCTGGAGACTCCAGTGGCAGGAATCATTTGTTTTCCTTTTCCCCTTAAGGCATTTGCAAATATGCTCCGAGGCTAAGGGATACGGGGTACATCTAATAAATAAAGCAAAGTAATTAATAGCCCGTGAGGTCTGGAGATGACTCTGGCAGCTTGCACATCAAGTTGGCTGGTGAGGGTGAACTCAGCTGTTCCCATCCTTTCTGGCTTGTCTTTGGTATATACTGAGCTGTTGGGAAGGTATGCAACACCTTCTTGAGCTCAAAAAAGAAATAAGTCAGGTTGAACCCTGTTTCCCTGAGATTTTATTGGAATTTAACATGGGTAAACAAGCATGGGAACTCAGAACCAAAGCGTTCTCGTGGGTCTGTGAGCCCTAGATGCACTATTACACCTAGGATTTTTTTTCCCTCTGGTACTGGGGACTTAACCCACAGCCTTTGTATTGCATCTCCAAGCCCCTTTTCTACCTTTTTTTTGTCTTTTTGAGACAGGGTCTCACTGTGCAGTTCAGGCTGGCCTTAAGCTCACTTTGTAGCTCAGGCTGGTCTTGAACTCACAACAATCCTCCTGCCTCAGCCTCCCTAGTGCTGGGATTACAGGCATGCGCCACCACACCCAGCTTCCTTTTCTACCTTTTTATTTTTATTTTTTTGGTAGAATCAGGGATTGAACTCAGGCCCTTGCGCTTGCCAGGCAAGCGCTTAGTCTACTGAGCCATCTCCCTGGCTTCTACCTTTTTATTTTGAGTCAGGGTCTTGCTGAGTTTCCTAGGCTGGGTTTGAATTTACAATCATCCTGCCTCAGCCTCCCAGAGGTACTGGGATCACGCTAGGACCTAGAAAATTGTATACAACCTAAAAAAGATGGGGACAGTTTCTGGCCCATGCTGGCCCCTGATTGAGGCAGGACCGATGTGACCTATAATACCGGAGCTTTGTAGAAAACCCTGGAGGGCATGGGCTTTAACACAAGGATCGTTGGTGCAGGCATGGCCAGGGCAGCCATCGAGCAGCCTTTCAGAAAGAAACTACGGAAGTGGGGCGCGATTGCCAGGGCCCACGTCAGGGAGCTGTTAACAGGGCGGGAAAGGATAATCATAGCCTCTTCACAGCCACTGAGAAGCCCACCCTAGACCACTGGACTAAGCAGAGTAGGAAGCCGGAGAATCGCCAAGAGGCTAGGACCAGAGACCGTCATCAGCCAGGGACCGCGCTGTGGCGGGGCTCTGCATGCGCCTGGGTAGTGGGTCCTGCTGGCGGAGGTCACCTGCGCTGGCCCTCACCCTAGAAACCTTGGGGATCGTCCCTCTCTGCAGTAGTTACCGCGGCTCCTCAGGCCAGGGCCCCCACATACCCCTCAGACCAGAAAAATAGCTCTCTGTGCCACTGAGGGTGGCCTCTGGGGTTTTGGGGACCTCTGTGGCTTCCTGGCAGGTCCCGCTGCTCTGCAGAAATGGAATAATCGCCACCCAGGATGGTGGTTTTCCCGTTTTTCTGTGATGTTCCCCTAGGCAATTTAAAAATGGAATGAATACTAATAATAATTTTACTAAATTTAGGTGATCCCCTTAGGCAGCTGATTAAATTTCATGAACTCTTTCTCAGGCGTTCAACCCAAATTCCCCTTTTCTCTCTTCTTGGTGTCAGGAACTCACAGTCAGTCAGGCAGGGTCAGTGGGCTCCACCTAACCAACTGAAGCTGTTCTTTCCAGGGTGAGAAGACAGTCAAAGAGGGTTCTGGCGAATAGGTAGCAGGAGTCTGGGTTACCTCCATTGTTTGAGCAAGCAAGATTTGTCCAGGAAGCGAGCCTGTGCTCACAGAACCTGCAGGTCCTAAAGGGCCTGGAAGAGCCTGAAGTCCCGTCCACTTGTTTCCTGGTGAGGGACCAGCTAAGAAACTCTGCTAGGGGGCAGCGTAAGGACTAGAAGCAGAACTTTTGGGTTCTGAGCCCCTGGGTTTTGTGTCACAACTCTGTCCCACCTTTCCATCAATTTGGAGGCACCTGAGCCACCCCCAGACACCCTGAGGTCTGGATGTCTCTCTCTCTCTGTCAAACACTCCTCCAGCCAGTCTCTTACGAGTGACACCCCTGGGTCCCCCCCATCTGTACCTTTGCCCATGATATCCTGTCCCTCCTGGCCTGAAGGGGATCCTGTGAACTGACACTGAGCTGGCCTACAGCTGCGAGAGCCAAGGCTGGGGTTAGCAGGGTGACCATGGCCCTCCCTGAAGGGAGTGTGGGTTGCTCTCTATGCTCCCAACCCAACATCCTCTGCTGGGTGTTGGCCGTTCCTTGTATTCACTCCCATTTTGCCCACTTGCCTGGCCTCAAGGGCTGGCTCACTAACCACAGCGGACACGAGGGCAGCCTCGCTAGGGCATCAGCCCTGTCTCATTCCTGTGCCCACTCACACCTCTCCACCCCCGGGGCCTGATCTCAGGGGTGGTCAGCAGCACCCTTGAGTAGCGGGCTCATCACCAAGGACCAACCAGGATGAGGGCCCTGGCCAACAGTGGCTCCGGGCGTTAATGAATACTCAGATCTGTTGAAGGAAGCTGAGACTCTGCAGTTGTGGACTTGTGCTTTTTTTGCTTGACATTTTTAACCCAAAGTTAGGCTCGAAGCGGTGGCAGGACAGTGGTACACAAATATCTGGCAATGCTTTACTTGTTGACTGATCTAAATGGCTGTTAATAGTATTCAGCCAGGACGGCAGGCTCAGAAGGGCTGCTTCCACCAGCCCAGGCCTGGAAAGGTAGGCCAGAGCACCATGCCAGGCTCAGGCTTGCCTGAGGTTGGGGCTCTTTAGGGCTGGCCACAGAGTTGACAGGATGGAGACCTGAGAAGTAGGTGTTAGTAGAAAGGAAACGAGGCGTGTCCTTGCAGTGGCTCCATTAAAGCCATTCCATGACAGTGTGTACGGGGGTGAGGGTTAATGTTTTTTATTCTTGGCTGATTTTCCCCAAAAACCTTGAGTGACCCAACATGCGGGTATACAATACTCCAAGCCATCAGCTACAAAGAAGCCAAAGGACGTGACTTTTAGCCCACCCTATCAGCAATCAGGTCCTTTCGAAAGGACCAGGAGCTCTGCAACACAGCCAGAGCTCCCCGCAGTCACACTGTGGGTGTCTCGGTCCCCTCTTCTCTAGCTAAGGCTGCCCCTGCTGACATTTGCCCTGGAAAGTTGCCGTTCTGTCATTCCTGGCCTTGATGCCACCCCTGCAAAGCTGCTCCAGGGCCCACGGGCCTCTGTGGACCACGTCTGCACAGGTACACATGGCCTTGGTATACCTGTGAACACAGAGGCAGTCAACCTTTGTGCAGACAGGTTTGAGACATGCAATGAGTCTTTGTTCTGCACATATGTATGCACAGGCCTGCGTGTGTGTCCGAGCACCCATGTACTCACTCCTCCTAGCACACCTGCACTTGTCCACAGTCAAGGCCCAAACCATTGAAGCAGCACCCCGGCAGCTGCCTGAGGCTGGAAGTCCTCTCTCCCAACTTCTGCTCTGGGAATCCATCAGAACAAAGACATGCTCATCAGAGACCAGCCGGAGGGCTTCCCTGTACCACGTGGCATGAGGAATGAGGGCCTTCCTTGAAGACAGCAAGCGTGGTGCTGGCAAGGCTGATGGATCCTTGGCTGGCCGTCACTTGAGGTCAGGGTGCACACAGTCAGCCCTCACCCGGAGAGCAGGGACACATCTGAAGATGCTGAACACATCCTTGGGTCCCTCAGCACAACTCAGGTCCCCCTGCACCCACCCAAGGTTTATTTGAGAATTGTCATGGGGGCACTGTTCAGAGAAAAGATCCCCCAAACACCCCAAATGTCTGCAATGGGGAGGTGGGCAACCTGGAGTGCAGCCTAGAACATTCCCTGGCAATCAGCTTGCGAACCTCAGGCGCACCACACTGGCCACAGGAGAATGGTGTTTTTCTGTCGCTCCTCATCAGACAAAACCAAAAGACATGTGGGTGAGAAACACACACAGGATGACAGCAAGACGCAAAGACAGAGTGTGCATCGTGGCTGGACAAGTGGCTCCTCTTGGAGACCTAGGCAAGGACACAGAGGACACTGGGTAGCCTGCAGGACCCTGTCTACGTAGTGAGGGGCCGGAGGACGCAGGGACTTATTTTACTATGTTCCTGTTGTTACACAGATCCCTTTGATGCACCAAACATAACATTTAAAAATTTTAGCCAAGAAACCAAATCTTCAATACAGCCTGTCTACAACACTGTCAAACCACTTGGGCATCAGAAAGAAACTAAAAGATAAAAATGAACACGGAAGTACACAAAGGTGGCATGGGCAGCAGTTCATCTTTTATCTTGCCCAATTCTCCAAAATTTTGTTAGTGAACATATGTTATTTTTAGAATTAAAAAAAAAAAAAAAAAAGTAAAAACAAAACCCTTCCAAAACATGGTAAATATTTAAGGCCAAAAAAGAAAGCAAGCCTCAACCTCTTTCATAAGACAAAAACTAGCCCCAACAGTCCGCCCACTGGAGAGGCCCCTCAGTGGGTGCTCTTTCTCCACAAAGAGTACACCTATTTTCCTCCCACTACCCCCGTAGGCCAGGCAGGCATCCTCCTGGTGGCCAGGGGAGTCCCCGCTGGCCAGAGGAGGGACTGCATTGTGGAAAGGACACCAGAGACACTGAAATAAAGTGACAAAGGACAGAGCCTGAGTTGATCTGAAACATCAGAGGCTGATTCTTCCCCTGGCTCTGGAGGAGGAAATTCTGAAGTCAAGGTTCTGGGGCAGATCCTCCTCCCGGCTTGTCGACCTCTGGGGTTGCAGCTGGCCTCCTGCACACTCCACCCCAGGCCGCCTGGGGATGTCTCATGACAGTATGTCTGCACAAGTGGACACCATCCCTTCCCCTTGCAGGGGTGCCACTGCTCTAGTCAGAGACAAGCACTGAGCTCCTACAGGCCAGGTCTGCCTGGTCCATTTTTTTTTTTTGTGGAGTGCCATTTGCTTTTTCAACATGCATTTCCTATTGTAAACTGTGCTAAATGCTATTTAGTAGCTAATTAACTTTCTACGGGAAGACCTCTCTAATTGCACACTTTCCACCCTCTGGCCGGGTCCTCCGGGGACGCCAAGCTGTCCTAGGGCATTGGTTCTGCCGGCTCCTACCTCTCAGGCGCAACTTCAAGCTGACAACGAACTGCCAATCAAGGCTGGAGAGGTCAGGGGGGACCAAATTAGGAGCCTCTGCCATTTTCAAACTTGCTGGTGAAGCTCAATTTAAATAAGAAGGCCAAAACGGTTATGAAAAATATTTTTTTTGCAATGAAACTCCCTGCCCGACAGCAGGAGGGGCCACGGCCTCTGCTCCTTGGGATGGCTGGTCTTCGGTCGGAAGCAGAGAATGGCTCCAACTGGAAGCCGTTTCTATTTTGAGTGCACTGGCCTCCACCATCCGTCACGCACAGGGATAATCAGAAAATAAAAGCCTTTTGCATAGTGCCTGCATAAATCACTGTGGCGCCAATTACCGCACGGTCCCACGAGCAGCAGGAGGCGGTGGCAGAGGTGGGTGTCTGGTTCACGCCCACCCACTTGGGGCTAAAAGCCACCCTGGGCTTTAATCACTAGTCTCTGGATGGGGGTCCAGTCCCCAGGGGATGTTTCTGTCAGGCACAAATGCAGTCCCAAGCCAGAGTTTAAGAGTGGTCCCTCGGGCCTGTATTATCAGCCTCATGGCTCTAACATCCTCAGAAAGCCATGACAATGGCAGAGGGACTGAGGGACATCTTACAATGAGACCTGTTGGAGAAGATGACGGAGAGAGGAGATGAGTGTTACCTGGTGCCAAAGCCAGCGATGCTAGGCAGCCAGCCACTCCCGCCTCTTAAGGATGAGTGGCGGGCGTTTGCCAAGCAAGATGCTGGCGCTCCTGTCCCTGGTCTCTCATGGATGGCCAGGGCTGCTCCGGAAGCTCTCGGAAACTAGCACCACAGCTGAGGTTTCCTTTCTCCAGGAAGGGCCTGGCAAAGGCAACCCCACTATGGGGTGGTCCTGAGGTCAGGGTCACAGGGAGGGGTGGATAAATGAAAAGCCCTGTGCAGATCTTACAGGTTCTACTGCTTGGGTGGGGCAGGGTGGGAGAGGTAGGCGCCATCCCCACTGGTGGGAGGAGCTAGGCCTTGAGACAGCTGTCCCCTCCCTCTGAATAATCTTCTGGTCTCCCTACCCTAGGTGGCCTCTGGGTAAATCCACCTGGATCTATTTTGTTTGCACAGAGAGACCTCAGATATGAGGTGGGGCCTGACTAGCTCCTAGAATAGTGGTGGTGAACGAGTGGCATGTGTGCCACAGCTAGGTGTTATCATGGACAGCTCTAAAAGGTTCATTGCCATCACTCCTAGGTCAAAGCCAGGAAGGTTCTCACACTGCGCCCAGTGCCTGCCACAGGCAGAGCTGCACTACGTCCAGAGAAGGCAGGGTCCACTGTTGCAGCCACGAGCCCAAGCCCAGGACACTTCCAGGGCACCTTGGTCTGGCCTGGGTGGGGAACAAGCCTTTCTTTAAGGATGATTATTTTTAAAGCAGAGTAAAGATGTATGGGAATTTGCCTGGTCCCGCACCTCCAGCGTGTAGTGCTTTTCACTTGGAAAAAACAGAAACCAAAACAGGTTGTCTGGCACTTCTGAATGTGGTTTAAAAAAATAACAAACAGAAAAAGAAGAAATTAAATGAGTAAAGCAAAATGAGGAGATTTTGGATATTTTCTTCTAATTCAAAGTTTTCCTTGAAACTCTGTGAGTGTGAGTGTGAGCACGTGCTTTTGTCTGTGTGTGTGTGTACACGCGCACGCGTGCACATGCAGGTCAGAAGCAGAGGGGGAAGTTTGCATGCCACCCTAGAAATTATTTATTTACTTTGAATGTTTTCCAGATACCTCCCAGGGGGCTTGCCTGGCCACCAGCCCTGGACTTGTGTCCCCTCAGCCAGCAGGTGTCTGCTGAATCTTTCATGTCCACCCCAAGTCTCAGAGCTAAAACTGCACACTTCGCAAATGTCCCTAGCCCCAAAGCCACGCCAGCACCCGCTGCTTCTGTCCACTGCAGAGGGCAGGGCCGTGAGTCAGAGCCAAACCCTGAGAACTGTTCTTCAGGTTCCCAAGGGGCACAGTGGCAGGAACCCAACAGAGGCTGCCCAGCCACATGACAGTGGCTAAAGGAGGCACAGCAGGCCCGCCAGCTGCATTCCTCCAGGGATGCCAGCTCCTGTTCCACACCAAACCACTTGTCAGCACCTGCAGCAACCAAAGTAATGCTGAAAGGTGGAGGAAACACTGGGTGCATGCATGTCATCTCAGTCTTACTGGGAGACCGAGGCAGGAGGGTCACAAGTTCAAGCCAGCCTGGCAACTTATTGACTTTGCAAAACCTGTCTCCAAAAGAGAGAGAGAGAGAGAGAGAGAGAGAGAGAGAAGCCACATGCATGCCCGTGTTTATGACAGCACAGCTGGTGACAGCTGAATCTTGGAAGCAGCCTATATATTCATTGGCAGGTGACAGGAGAAAGAAAATCTGGTATTTATATACAATGCATACAATGGAGTACTACTTTGCCATAAAGGAGGATAATTTTGAGGCATTTGTACCAAATGAATGCACTTTGAGACCACAAATGTTACATGAAGTAAATCAGGCTGAAATTTAAATATCACATCCTTTCCCCTACATACAAAACCCACATTATAAATAAAGAGTAAAATAAAGGATAAATATTAAGAAGTAGGGAGATAGATCTTTTGCAAATGGGAAGGGGGACCAAGAGAAGGCAAGAAGGGAGGAGGGGAAGGTGCTAAATTTTTTTCAGATGTGTTACATACATGCACTGATTCCCCACAAGGATTGGGATCATTATGGATCACAAGTGTGTACCAGTAAAAATTAAGAATTGGAGGAAAACGCTTTGAAAGAGGCTCTATGTGAAAGTCTTGAATTCAATCTCCAGGAACTCAAAAAGAGAAAAGACAGACAAAAGGAAAAACTGCAGGGGCAAAAAGGTCTTTTCTAGAAGGTTCTACGCACAACATGTGGGGTCAGTCCATTGGCGCTCAGCAACCTGAAGCAAAGTTTAGCGGGGCCCTCCTCAGCCAGAGCCTCTCAAACCTGAAGTCTAGCTCTTCCAGGGACAGCAGTGTGTGCCGGGAAGACCTCGGCTGGCCTCACCCTCCGGGCTCCAGAGGGCTGGGCATCCCACGCTGGCCGCCGCACCTGCCGACCCAGCGCTTGTCCAGCGGGAGACCAGTACCGCTGGTCACAGTGAACAAGAGAAGGGATTCCCCGTGGGAAGTTCCTTAAACTGAGGGTGGAGGACGGGGGCGCTGAGACACAGGAGCAGACTGGGCACACACCACATGGGCAGCAGCCAGGAGCAGCCAGCTCTGAGCCCCAAAGATTAAAGGGTGCTCTGGTGGGGGGCCCATCTAGCACCCTCTGTGCAGCCCCCGCAGTAGAAGAAAATACTGCCAGCACAAGAACATGAAATTACTAGCAGGAGGAGAACCCTTCAACCGAGCCTCTCTCCCAAGTCCCCACAACATTACGAAGCCTTCACAGGGACTGAAGGCACCAACACTTCCTCCCTTGGGCATCCCTGATTTTCTGCTTCCCTGGAGAAGTTCCTAATTATATATCACTTAGTTGTCTCTGCTTCTTCCCAACAGTCTGGGACGGCTATGGAGCCCAGGCTGCCATGGAGGGGGGTGGACGACGGCAGGATCCTTTCAAATGCTTGTCCCTCTGAAGGATGGGACGTGTGGCCAGGAGCCTTGCGGGTGCCCACAATCCTCAAATGCTCGAGTCCTTTACATAACACGTGGTAGTAACTGAACCCAGGCACAGCCTGCCACAGACACTACACCATTGCAGACAGCTCATGACGCGCTATGCAATGCAATGCGTACATTGCAGAGACAGGCAGTAGACCTTGCCCCGTGACAGCTGTGGTGGCCAGAAGGAAGTCTGTAGTTGTTTAGTTTTTTTTTTTTTTTTTTTTTT
>PVKA01010206.1:0-11987 GCA_004027165.1 Ctenomys sociabilis | reverse complement strand
CATCACATCTGGACTCTGTCACTGGCTCAGCGTGCCTCAGGGGCAGGGCTGGTGCAACATAGAGGACCAGAGATCAGACCTTGGTCCCTGCACTTGCCAAAACAGGCACTTAGTCTGCTAAGTTATCTCACCTCAGATGCTTGTTTTTATATTGAGGTTTATACTGGTATGTTTGACTGATGGTAGATCCAAGAATATGAATCCCACAGGCGCAGTAGCTGCCACTACTCACCATGGTGGGGAACTTCTGACACAGAGGAGCACGTCTCCGAGGGCACCATCTCCAGGAAGGAGGCCCTGTGGCAGCTGCCGAGACAGCGCACTGAATCAGCCAGTCTCAGGCTCCCAGCAGCAGTGACCGTGAGGCCCTACTGGCCTCAGGGCCTTCCAGCCAGCCAGCCAGCCACAGGGTAGACCTCACAGGCCTTCCCATGGAGATGCCAGGTAACCTTTGGCTCAGCTCCCACCAAACCCGAAGGACACAGCTGTGGCTCAACTGTTCCAGGAGCCCTGGACCTTGGAAACACACAAGACAGGCCAAGGATGTTTGGTGTCCTTGGAGAGGGCAGGGGTGCTGTCCAGGGCAACTGGGCATGGGCCCAGGGGCTGCTGCAGCAACTGACACCCTGTGTGGCCACCTGGTGAGGTCGGTTGGGGGACAGCCAGCCGCTGTGACTGCCTGGGTCCTGCAGCACAGGCCAGCTTCTCCAGCAGCCACAGATCCTACACTGCCATTTGCTGGCTGAAAGGCTGGGATACCAGCGCCTTCATTTCAACATGTGCACCAGTCCTGAGACTAGAACAGGGGCAGAAACCTCAGCTGCTGTCCATGTCATCAGAGAACACTATCGAAAAGTATTACAGGAAGGGGAGGGCGAGGAGTCAAGGCCAGGGCAGTCCCTTCTGGATTCCCAAGATATTGGCCTAAGGATCTGCCCTCCAGGGGAAGCCCCAGCATCGTAGGTCAGCCCCTCCCCCACATCAGGCCTCCCATGCACACCCAGAAACCTGGCTCACATCCTTGAATTCCCAAAGAGGACAGGGAGAGTCTGTTTCTCTAAATTCACAGGAACACTGGGACAGGGTTATCTCTGACCTGACCTTGACCAAGCGCTGGAAGCTTCCGCCCAGGATGCTCTACCCTTCACGGTGGGGTCTCTTGGAAGGGCCAGCATGGAGGATCAGCACCAAAGACACTGTCCAGCCCCAAGGTGTCACAGTGGGCAGAGGAGGACCTGCCCAAGATGGTTTCAGCATTATTTCCCAGGACTTGAAGCTCCAGGCCAAAGGTTGGGTGGGGACAACCTCAGCAGGCTTGCAGGACTCCCAGTGCTCTGTTTCCCAGCGGGCCTACCTTCTTCCTTCAGGATTTGCTTCCTTTTTAATAGAAATAATACTGTTTTCCTCCTCCCTCCATTTTTTCCCCTACCTTCTTCTCCCCCCTCATGGCTGGAAATGGAACCCAGGACCTCACCCACACAGGGCAGGGGCATGCCACTGAACTGCAGTCCCAGCCCTAATATTTCACCAAAGTGGAATCCACCACTTTGCTCATTGGCTCATCCACTGATGGGCACATGGGTAGTCCTCACACGTTGCTAGGACTCTAAGTCCCATCTCTGTCCTCAGTATCTTCTGTTTGTTTCTCATACTTCTATTTGGACCCTTTATCGTCTTTGTAACAATAACATTAAAAAAAAAAAAAAAAGCAGGAGGTCCACGAAGTAAATTTCAAACGAGGCCCTCATTGAGCATTGGTGGCCTGTCCCGAGACCATGTGACCCCCCACCCCCCCAGGGCAAATGGAAAGGACAGGCATCAGGCTGCATCCAGCTAACCATCAGCCTGAGTCAGAGGCCAAGCCTGTTTGGAGCTGTCCAGTCTGGGAGGAGGCTGCTGTCAGCTCCCGACAGGGTGGGCTTGGCTCCACCACCAGATCCCAGAGAGGTGGGGAAAGAGGAGGGGCCTGGACCTGCTCTCCAACACAGTTAGCTTTCAGGCCCTTGCTAGTTAAAGAGTCCCATCCTGCAAAGCTTTGAGGAACCAGTGGGGCCTCGGGGCCAGGCAGGCAGGTGGGGAAGGCCCAACGCTGCAAGCAGGGGTGTCTGGGAGCAAGGGGGTGGGCAGAGGAGGAGGCCCGGCAAGCGACGGCCCCTGCAGATCTGGGAGAAGCCTGCCATCTGCTGGGCACCTGGAGCTCCCTCCCAGGCTGACGTGCCACAGCCACGTGACAGCATCCCGGCGATAGCATCTGCCATTCTCCCCACCACAGGGCGCGGGGGCAGCTGAAGTGGTGTTGGGGCTATGGGAAGGAGGAAATGAGTACGACTCTCAGTGCTGAGCCCACGTCCCCACCACGGCCACTGCCTCTCCACAGGCTCCTTGCTCTGTCCTGTGGACATGAGTGCATCCTTTCACTGGGGAGGGGGTGCTTAGGGAGCACAGTGACCTCCCAGGAGTCCCCAGTGGCTCTGACCCTCCAAGTCACTGCTGTTCTTTCTTTCTTTCTTTCTTTCTTTTTTTTTTTTGGTATGTAGTACTGGGGATTGAACTCAGGACCTTCTGCTTGCGAGGCAAGGGCTTATTCTACTGAGCTATCTCCCCTAGTCCCTATTCTTGATGGCTCCTGGCATCGTCACTTTCAGCTCCCAGCCGGGAGACTTATGGAAACAGAATCCGTATTTGTCACAGCCTCACCTTGAAGGAGACATTGAGGGCCATTCCTTCATATGTCCCAAAAAGGGGACCGTGACCCAAATCAAGTAGTGGCTGCTGGAACCATGGATGGTGTGTGTGTGTGTGTGTGTGTGTGTGTGTGTCACTGTGTGTGGGTGTGTCACTTGACACTGGTCCCAGCAGCCAGCCAGCCTTGGAGAGAGACGAAGTTACCAAAAATAATCCTCCCTGTGTTTAAATATTTACAGAGCAAGGCAGACCCTGACACCGTCCCTGCCCACCTGGCTCCGCCTGCAGCACGGCACCAGGGGCCCGTTTCCCACCTGCCCCTTCACAGTGGGGTCTATAGCATAATTTTCCGTCTCTTCCTGCGTTCCAGGGAGGTGCAGCCCTTCTTGCCTCCAGAGCATTCCCACGTGTGACTTTCCACTCTCCTGTCACCCTCCTGCCCCACAGCCTCCCTCTCACGTTCTCTGGCTCCAGAGCCCCTAGGGTCTGTGTTCTGGACACCACTTACAGGATGGAAGCGGCATTAGCGCCTCAGCCCCTGAGGCTGGTTTCAATTTCCCTTCTCCTGAGGACCTAAGGGCGCTCGGCACCAAGACAGATATAAGAGATGTGCCACACCCCCGACCAATCCCAGGACCTGAGGAGGAAGCCCCTCCTCAGGGCGGATCAGAGGGAGGTTCTGGTACCAGGTCCGTTGTGTAGATGACTGAGGAGAAAGTGAGACAAGGAGGATAGTGATTACTGGGATACAGCCCTGGGGGAGGGGCTCCAGGGTCCACAACATGTCGGGACCATAACCACCAATATCTAAGAAGGGGGAAGATTTGCTCTAGGCCTCTGGCCAGCCCCATCTTGCCAAGGTCCAGGGGCAGACGGTTGTGATGGGTGTGGCCAGGAAACCACGGCTGGGAAAACCACATTTTCAGGTTTCTTGAGCAGATTCCCTAAAGCTAGGATGCTCCTCTTGGATGCAGGCTGAAGAGGCCACAGAGGGTTCCTTGTCCCCTAGTCTGCAGCTCAGGTGCCCCAGGGATCTTGGCTGTACAAGCCAGAGCCCTGGGTGAAAACAGCCATTTTGTTTACTTTGCTGGAAAGGCAAACAGAAACGGATCCGGGACAATTCCACCACAAGACAGATGCCACCTCCCCATGCCCTCCCTGGCTTTCAGGAGAGTTGCATCAGGCACTGGGTTACATTGCAACAGCCAAGCTGGCTCCCCAGAGGGGCAGTGTGAGTTTCCTGGTGCCCGAAAGCCTGCATATCACGGCCTCCGGGAGCCTGCGACCTCACGCTCCCGTCTCTCAGAAGATCACATGGGTTCTCAGCCCCTGGTGGGCCATGCTGAGCTGCTGATGCAAGAGCCAGGGGTGTGAGTGTGTGTGCGTGCGCGTGTGTGTGCGTGTGCGTGTGCCAGGCCTGGCATCCTGCTCTCCCGGCAGCTGATATGTCCAAACAGCTTGGCCCCAAGAGCTTCACCATTTCTGCACAGCCAGCTGCTGCCCAGCTGCTGTCAGGGGGAGAGGCTGTCACAGGTTGTTTCTGGGCCCTCAGAGGCCCTCCCGCCTTGTGTGGATGCTCTGGTCCCCGGGACTGCCTCTCCAGGGGCCAGATCTTCCTTCCCTCCGCTCAGCTCAGGAGGGTGGGTCACACAGTCCCTCCTGGTCCCAGCAGCTTTAATAGGAAGAGGCCAGCTTGCAAAGACCTGGTAGTGCCCAGTGGGCACCAACAACAGTGTCCTTCAGATGGAACCCATCAAAAGTAGTGGCTCTGCAGGGCATGTCAGGTCTGGCTCCATTAGGTGACACTTGTCAGTGACTTCTGGAATTCTACTCACTGGGGTCAGGCTACAGGACACCCTAGCAGGGGACTGGAACCTTTTGCTGCCAGAAGCCCCCCAACTGTGCAGGATGAAGAAGACAGGAAGTCCATAAGAATCGGTTGGCCAGAGAACAGTATGGGGACCCCACCTGTATAAGCCAGAACTGGTCAGTGCAGGGGCTTCAACACTCACAGTCTCAGTCCTGACGGGGGCAGGCCACCAAGGTCCAGGGATGCTATGCACAGACAGAATGAAAGGCTCCGCAGGGAGGCCTGCAACTGCAGCGACACCACCCTGGGCATCCTGGGTAGTTACTGCAATCCGCTGAGCTGCTCCTCTTACTAGGAGACCACACAGAGAGTCCTGATTCTGGACACAGGCACACAAGACCTGGGAAGGCCACTCAGTCTTTTCCACAGAGCACTGGGCCCCATACCTTACCCCCAACCTAACTCCCAATGTGTCATGAACGTAACCATAAAGCCTACAACCAAAAGCCACTTAGGAAAACACCAGAGTATCTTCAGGGCTTAAGACTGGGGTATCAGAAGCATGATATATTGGATGTCAACAAAATGAAGCATTTTTTGCTTTGTGAAAGACCCTGCTACAAGGATGAAAAGATGAGAATCTGGGTGAAACACTTGCAAATCAGGTATTTGACAAACAACTGGTTTCTAGAATACATTTAAAACTCCAAACTCGATAGTAAAAAATAAAACTGACAAAAGCTATTAAATATGAACATTTCTGTACGAACAGCTCACTAAGGGGGAACCACAGAAGGCAAAGAAACACATGAAAAGCTACTCTGCAACACAGACCTTCAAGGAAATACAAGTTAAACCATAAGGAGGGCTGACCCCACACCTATCAGACTGGCAAAAGGAAAAGAGAGAACGAACAGCTGAGCCAGGCAGTGTGCCTGCAGCCCCAGATACTCAGGAGGCTGAGGCAGGAGGGTTCCCTGAGTCTCTGAATTCCTCATGGGCCAGGCTGGGCAACATCTCAGGAGTCCCATCTTAAAACAAAACAACCTGAGTTCAATCCCCAGTACCACAAAATAAATAAATAAATAATGAGCTGGGCATGGTGGCACACACCTGTCACCCCAGCACTTGGGAAGCTGAACCATGAGGATCACCGCAAATTAGAGGCCAGCCTGGGCTACAGTGAGTTTGAGGCCAGCCTGACCTACACAGCAAGACCCTATCTCCAAAACAAAACGTTATAAGAACAAATGGTGTTAAGGGTTTAGAAAACTGGATCATTGATGTGTTACAAGATGGTGCAACTCAGGAAAACAGGCAACTTTTGTTTGTTTTTTTTCTGATTGTTTTGGTAATGGAGATTGGACCAGGGCCCTCCCACTGAGCTACATTCCCAGTTGCTTTTTATTTTTGTTAGAGACAGAGTCTGGCTAAGTCACTAAGTCTCCCAGGTTGGTTGCCTTGTGACTTTCCTGCCTCAGCTTCCCAGAGCTCTGAGATTACAGGCATCTGCCATCTTGCCTGAATGCATTTTTTTTTTTTTTTTTTTTACAGTAACCAAACCATCAGAGCCATACAACCTGGCAACTGCATTCTTGGGAATTTATCCTAGAGAAATGAAACCTTCCACTCTAGACAAAAGGCCGTAGAGGAATGTTCCCAATAGCTGTACTTGTAACAGCCCTTAACTATGACAATTCATGTCCTTGGACAGAGTCACACACACACAGGTGCATCCATGGCATGGGATACAAGACAGCAGGAGAAAGAACAGTCACCTCATCTCGGGTGGAGCTTTACAGGGTTCTGCTGGACGAAAAGAGGCAACCTCAGGAGCTCCACAGTGTGTGACCCCATTTATACAGAACCCTGGTGGTGCACAAGGATGCAGCCAGGGACAGGGACAAGCAGCTGCTGTGGCATGGAGCAGATGCAGCCACGTATGACTACATGCACAGGACACCCAGTGACAGAGTCGGTGACCCCAGAGACCCCAAAGACCTGCAGGTCACCAGCCCTGCTCTTGGCATGCAGTGGCTTTATGAAGGATGTCTCTACAGGGGGATCACAGCACAGGGTACTTGCTATCTTCCTGTGCATCTACAGTTACTTCCAAATAAACAACCTCTAAACATTATGGCTGACAGAAGACTGGTGTGTGTGTGTGTGTGTGTGTGTGTGTGTGTGTGTGTGTGTGTTGTGTGTTGGTGGCAGTACTGGGACCGAACCCAGCGTTTTGCGCCGAGCACATCCTCAGCCTCTTTTATTTGTGTCATGGTCTCCCTAAGTCCCTAAATTGCCTAGGCTGAGCTCAAACTCAAAATCGTCCCACCTCAGCCGGGCGTGGTGGCGCATGCCTGTAATCCCAGCACTCGGGAGGCTGAGGCAGGAGGATTGTTGTGAGTTCGAGACCAGCCTGAGCTACAAAGTGAGCTTAAGGCCAGCCTGAACTGCATAGTGAGACCCTGTCTCAAAAAGACAAAAAAAAAAAAAAAAACAAAATCGTCCCACCTCAGCCTCCCACGAAAGGTTTCCCCATCTCTCCTGGCTTCACAGCTCATTTCCTTTTAGGGTTACACGTGTGTGCCACCACCCCCAGCTCTTATACAAAAATTTAAACCATGACTCGACTCCTACTTTTCTGTTGGACAGCACTTGTCTAAGACTGGGCAAAGACACCGCGTGGAACACTCAGCCTCGGTCGGGTGCTCTCCTGGCCCTGTGCGTGAACGAGGGCCTCTCACAGGGCAGGCAAGCACTTGGCCACATCCCCAGCCTATCTACAAAGCTCAACAGACCTCACTCCCACCTACAGTCCACCCCTAATTTTGAGAGCACTTTTCAGATCACAGGATTACGGAGCAGGAAGGTCTTCCGTCTCCTCTCGGGGCACATCCTCAGTCTTCTGACAGTAGCGTCCTATATGCACGTGGTGGGTGCGCTTGCTACACCTCACTAAGCACGGTAAAGCACCGAGTCTACCCCAGGCTCCCTTTTGCTGCTGTACAGTGCTGTTTTTCCCCTTTTTCCTTTGCTTTGTGTAACTGGAGGTTGAACTCAGGGCCTTCCCACTGAGCTTCATCCCCAGCCCTTTGTTCTTCGGAGATGAAGTCTTACCAAGTTCTGAGCCTGGGCGAGGACTTGAGAGCCTCCTGCCTCTGTCTCCCAGCGTGCTGTGTGCCAGGACCATGCCCACACCATCGGGGCCTTGTGGACTTTTCTGCTGTGCCGCCTGCTCAACCTTTCTCCACAGAACCTCGGGCAGCTGCTCCGATCTTTCTCCTCTCTCCCCAGCTCTGGCTTTTCCAGAATGTTCCACTGCTGGAACTATACAATGAGGACCCTTTCCTGGCCGGCTTCTTTCGCTTAGGGATATGCATGAAAAGGTTTCCCCATCTCTCCTGGCTTGACAGCTCATTTCTTTTTATGGATAAACAATATTCCTTTGTAGAGATGCACCAGTTTTTGTATTCATTCATCTGCTGAATGGTATTTTTTATAAAATCTTTCCTTTTTCTTTACTTTTTTTTGTTACTGGGAATCAACCTCACAACCTCATGCTTGCTTGCCAGGCGGGCACTATGCTGTTGAGCTAAATCCCTGGCCCTAGAATGGCATTTTGGTTGCTTCCAATTTGGGACATGAATAAAGCCATTATAAACATATAAACACTCATGTGCCTGTTTTTGTGTGAAGAATAGCACTGAACATTTTTAACTGCTGAAAAAAAAATCAAGAGAATATTTCGTGACACATGAAAATTGTATGAAATGCAAGTTTCAGTATCCATGGTAAAGTTTTAATGGAACACAGCCAAGCCTATTTCCATATTTTGGGTGGCAGATTTCACAGTACAGGGGTGGTTTTGAGAAGGGGCAGCAATAGCCATTTGGGTTGTAAAGAAAAAAAAATATTCCTAGCTATCTGGCCCTTTACCAATGGGGGGTGGGGGAGATGGTTACGCCTTCCCAAGTTTGACAAACCAGGAAAAAACAGGAACAGCAACACTAAGAGAAAGAAAAACCAGAAACCATTTTGCTTTCTTCTCCCAAATTTCTAAAATGGGCACATGCTGCTTTATCCCCCCTAGCACAGACTTCTACTCCTGACCACTGCGGGGGGGCAGGGGACGGGGAGGTGACCTGACCCGAGAGCTGGAGGCAGGTGACAGCCCAGCTTGGCAAGGACCTGACTTCATTTCTGGACTCTGCTTTTTGCTTTTAACCTCAGAGTCGCTGCTACAGCCAGCAACTCAGCCATAACTGAGTGCAAGTGACTTGAATTCTGCCTCCACCATCTCTACAACAGGGCGACAAGGCTGGCCTTGCATCGTCCCCCTAGCATGTGACAGGCAATTCATGTCCCCCCTGAGCTGGTGGCCACTCAGAACCCCCTGCTGGAGCCTTTTACAGAGATGGAGTCTTCACAGGTATAATGGAGTTAAGAGAAGACTGTACTGATCCAATGACAAGTGACCTTAAGGAAGAGGACAGACAGGAAAGTAAGGCCATGAAAGGATGGAGACAGAGGTTGGAGGACGGGGCCAAAAGCCACCAGCCCCTGGAAGAGGCAGGAAAGGTCTGGGTCTTCCCTAGACCTCAGTTTGGGGCTTCTGAACTTCAGGCTGTAAGAGGACACACTTCTGAGGCCCCAAGCCACCACTGTGTGGCCCTGGTTATGGTCGGGCAGCCCCAGCACACCCACAGGAAGCACACAGAACAAGGGCAGCACACTAGCAAGCGCCACCTACGCTGATTCCCCACCGCCATCCACACAGTGGCCTCTTTCACAGAAGAGGCGATGCAGGGGTGCTGAGTGGGCCCGGGCTCACAACGGGGCATCCAGCCACAAAACACGGCCCCTCTATAAGCCCTGCTGGACCAGCCTGCCAGCCCCTCCCCTCAGGGACGCCCCGTGTCAGCCCCGCAGCCACCCAGAGTCACCCATCAGGGTCCGGCAGGGCGGGGACTCACCCCAAGTCACCCAGCAGCCCCTCAGGTCTCCAGCAGCTGACGGCTGCTGCTAATGAGCCCGCGGCCAGCGGCAAGAGCTGTTCGCTTGGGCCTGGGAAACCACCGAGCTTCTCGACCTGCGGCCGAGACCACAGCCTAGCACAGGGAACAGCTGGGGATGGCCACCTCACGGGGTTGGGCTGGGGAGAGAGACACTCTGCAGAGCCTGCCAAGTGCTGCAGAAACAGAAGATGAGATTCGTCTAACGCCACGCAGAACAGATTGTGGGGTGTCGAGCGATGGGATGTTTTAAAGAAATAAATCTCAGCTCCCGGCGGCAAAAGCACAAACAAACCCAAACAACAGATCCTCAAGGGCTGCCAGCCTTCAAGACAGGCTGCCGCCATGCTCTGAAGGGGTGGCCCTGGGCACCAGGATTGGCCTGCCACATGGCTCAGGGCGAGGTGCTGTGCCCTGCGAAGCCAGGTCACACAACCCCTGCCAGGTCCTTTTGCCTGTCAGCAGTTACACAGTCAAGGTCTCTGCTCTGGGGTGGCAGCACCCTGTGGAGAAGCCCCCACCTGTGCTACTCCCTCCTCTCAGGTCCTCACTGTGGCTGGAGCAGCAACCCTGACCATATGTCACATGGGACAGACATCAGCCAGCCTCCTTCCCTTCCAAGGGAGGGAGGACGACAGGGCAGAGGCTGGACCACCCCTCACACACTGCTGCATCTCTTCCCTCATGCACAGCAGGGAGAATGTCTACCCCTATATGCATCACCAGAAACAAAGGAAACATGGGCGAGATTCAACTGCCTGAGCCACACCTATACCACTAGAGAAGGCTTGGGGGTCCAACAGGATCCTCTGTGACAACCTCGTGGCCTGGTATCTGTTTCTGGCCCACCGTACCCACTGATCAGAACCTTCTGGAGGCTAGGATCCTCCCATTTCCCATAGAAGTGAGGAAAGTCACTCAGGGGCTAGCTCTGCTCCGGGACTCACCCTCTCCACCCCTTCCATCCCCCGCCAGCTTAGGGAGTCCTCATGGCCAGCACAAAAGCCCCACTCAAGGCGGGTTAAAGCGTAAACCTGCTGTACACACACACACAGCACAATCTCCAGTTGTGGAAGGTATGGAAGACGGTACGGGTGTGTACAAAGGTGAGGCCCAGGGCAGCAGGGGCAGGGGACACATGTGTCTCCTCCAGGTGGACCTGGATGGCAGCCACAGGGTAGGGAAGAAAGGTGAGATGGGGCTGGGCTGTGGCTGGGCTGTGTGACGGCAGGAACACACACCCCAGACTGCACACAGCAGTCAAGGCTCCAGGTCCCTGCGGAGCCCCAAAGTACCCTCCCTGGGGCCAGCAGCCTTGGGATCGGCACTCAAGGTGACAAGGGGATCCACAGAAGAAAAGACGTAGCACTGACACTGGCTAGGGTCAGAGGTGGCGGGTCATCCACACAGGTCTCAGGGACAGTCCACCCGGAGCTTTTTCATTAGCAAATATGCCAGACAGCAGACAAGTCTGAGCCAGCCCTGAGAGCGCAGGGCGAGCAGTTTTCAAAAGTTCCCTTGTGTGGTGGTACATGTCTGGAATCCCAGCACTCTAGGGAGGCTGGAGTTCAAAACCAGCCTGGGCCAAGGAGCAGCTTAGTGAGATCCTCTCTCAAGATAAATTTCGAAAATGAGGCTGGGAATGTAGCTCAGTGCAAAGACTGAAAAAAATGTTACAAGTTGGTTTTCACTGCAAGATTCATATTACTATAATCACAGAATAAAATGCTTAAACTTAAAAAAAAAAAATCCCCCACCAGGTACGGTAGTGCACAGCTGCGATCCCAGCAATTGGGGGGCTGAGGCAGGAGGACCTCTGGCCTGTACGGTCAGCCTCCTAAGTGCTACCACACTTTCTGTGCTTCCCAGGTTGAGCCTGGGGGCCACAGACTCTCCGGGAAGGCAGATGGTGCATCCTCCCAGGGGCCTCCTCCCCACTCTAGAATTTAGCCCAGGAGCCTGCCTTCGGAGGGCTAGAGGGCCGGAGCCCTTCCTCCAGGGCGATGAGGCTTGGTCACTCTGCCACTTGCTCTCCTATTTAAGGCGGTATTCCATTTGCCTGCTGTAAAGAACACTATGGTGAACATCTTCGTGCAGTTTTTTTGTTTTTCTTTCAGTAATTTGGGTCCCTAATTAAGATGAGTTCCAGAAGAAGTATCTGGACTTGGGAGAGGAGCGGTTGTGTGGCCAAGCCCACTCAGCTTGGCCCCCCCAGCCCTCACCCTGGGTGAGTTGGGTCCAGGCTGCGAATTCTCAGCGGCTGCCCTAGGCAGACTGGAGCACTCCTCTGGTCTCAGATTTAGATGCATGGACTCAACTGGGCTTGGCAGGTGTACTCCACAGGAAACCCACAGACGTGGAAACCCCAGGGGAAATGATCATATTTCTAACTACTCAGCCCTTCTGGGAACTGCTTGTCAAATAAGAATCTTGGGGGATACTCCCTCCCCTGGAATTGTTCTTCCCACCCCCCACCCCTT
>PVKA01010205.1:0-65296 GCA_004027165.1 Ctenomys sociabilis | reverse complement strand
GTGGGAAGAAGCCAAAGGCTCTCCCTCAGACTCACCACACTCTCACTGCTCTGGGAAGCCTGGTGAGTCCTGTAAATTCGCTCTCGCTGGGAGAGCTTGGCGCGGGATCCAGGAGGCCGCTGGAGTCAGCCACTGTCTCTGGCCGGTCTCAGGAGCTGGGCGGGGGCAGGCGGGATGGAGCAGGACGGCGGAGTCGGCCTATAATGAAATTTTAAATTAGCGTTCAATTATTATAAATGACCAACTCATAATTCATTGACTGCAACAAAGAACTGAGATAACAATTTGGCTTATACAAACAATTCAGATTTTTGAGATTTCCTTAGCCTGTGTCATTGTGGATCTCTTGTGTTAGCAAGTCTCAAAGAAAGCTAAGTCTTTCAACTTTGAATTCAGGTTTTCTAAGCATACTGTGTAGGTTGGGCTTTTTTTGTACCTTAAGAAACACAACTGGAAATTCCAGAATCTGAGTGAGTTCTCCAAGCCATTGGCCCACAGCACAATGCTTGCACTTTCTCTTATCCCACCCTACAGGTCAAAAGAATTCTTTATATACTTAAGACCCAGGATTCCTTGCTTCCAAAATAGTGTGTTTCTCAAACCTGGGGGTGAACATTCACAAAAGAAATGAAAGTTGGTTTAAAATCATTTTTGAAAACCTTAAAATATAATTATAAAGATAGAGGTACTTAGTGCCCTCCTAACTTCTCTATCCTGAATGAGCCTTTCCCTACTCCACTAAGGAGTTATATCTGGTTTGTTCTCTAGTGTAATTCATTTTCTAGCATTGTTGTTATACTCTGTGGTCCCTTGTCTTTATTTTCTAATCATTTGGCACTGTGTCAGCACTTCCCTAGTAAATATAGAATAGCATAACCAAGAAGAAAAGAAGTAATTTCCTAATACTTTTGAAGTCCAAGCCACATCTTTACGTAACACCAGTTGACTCCATTTACCAGAAAAGCTACTCAAATAGAAAGCTCTGGAAATGTGAAACATTGTTTTATGGCTTACTATGTCCCTTCTGAAACAATGAAATAGAATGCATAATATTAAAGATGATTATAGTAATTCACAGGTAATACAGAATTTTACATGCACAAGAAATCATGATAATTTCTTTATTTTTCACAATAGATGAGTAAAAAAAAATTTTCTTACATTTTTAGATAAATTAATTGATCCTCAGAAGTTAAAATAACTACTGACTTAAGGTGACAAAATCATTACATTCAGAGCAAAAGTTCAAACATGAGTCTATCTGATTCCAACACATAAGAACTTTATAAATTATTTATATATATATAAATACTTGAAAGAATATTATGGTTCTATAGAACTACAGAGCTTTAGATGTGATTAGGTCCTATGAAAAAATATTTGTCATGAGAATTAATGCATAATGTGCACTTAAGTATCCCAGTTTCAAAAAAATTCACACCATAGTATTTTGAGAATCATTTTTCATAAAATATCACTTTTCTAGGATATTCTTTAAGTCCAAAACACATAGTCATCTATGAGTTATCTGATTTTAGGTCACTGGATATTAATTTAGATAACACTATCAAGAGAGAGAAAGACATGAGAGTTTATTAGCACTGTTATTAGATTAATGCCTAGAAATTTTTAATATGCTTCTTTCACACATTAGTCCATCTGAGTCCATTTCATGAAAGTATAAAACAGAAAATCTCTGAGCTGACATCTACTCTGTGATCAAACTCAGGACCTTGCACTTACCAGGCAGGAACTAATGCTGCTGTGTTATATCCCTGGCCCTGATATCTACTTTTGTTTATTAATCTTGTTACTCTAAATTAAGAACCATATTTACTTCATTGAGAATATATTGATGCTATTTGCCAATTAAGCACACTCAACGAATGAAATTCACTTTTCCAAAACAAAATTTGTTTTAATAGCGAAGACACCTATTAAAGATGGGGCAGTTTCACCAATTTAAATCTAGCTGGAACTCTTACACTGTACTGATGAAAACAAAACAACTTCAATTAAATTATCTTGCTTTTTATGTTCACTGAGCCTGTGAAGATAACAAAGGTTATAGCTGCTCAAGATTGAATTGCTAATTAAAAAATTATTGATGAAAGGAGAGTAGCAGGAAGCTACTTAGGAGAAAGAGTCTTGACAGATTAGTTACAAGGGGAACTCTAGGCCTGGTCATGAATGCATCTCACACTTAAGAAAAATTGGTTTCTAGAAATTTAAGGGACAGGAAGGACGGTTGTTATTATGCAGTATAATTAGAGGAAAAATATTACAGTTAAAGAAAAATGAAACCGTTATCTATCGTCTTCATAAGGATAAGCATAGGAAAAGAAAGCATTAAAGTTATGGCTCATGAGGGAGATCTTAAATAACTTCAGTGGAGGATATATGAAATAAAAAAGGATTTCACCATAAAGATGGGGCTTGCAGGAACGCTCACAGGTTCATTACAGACATGTTGAAATTTACAGAATGATAGCTATGAATGAATCCTACAGTCAAAAATAACATAAAGAGCTGGACATGCTAGTACATTCCTGCAAACCCAACTACTTGGGAGATTTAGGAGGGAGGAACATAATTTACAGCTCTAGCTAGACAACATAGAAACACCATATCTCAGAATAAATATAAAAGTAAAAATCCTAAAGATACAGTCAGTGCTCCTTGTGCTCAAACCCAAGTACTGTAATAAATAAATAAATCTACCTATTTCTTCAAAGTAAGTATTTACAAATATGTTTAAAGCCTGAAAAAGGAGGAAATGAGCTTGGCTCCATATTTGGAACTTGGGTCCCTATATTGGAAATATTTCTGTTGGTATAGTACAGTAATGGAGACTACTGACAGAATTGATTTACATCTGTGGATGGTAGAAAATTAAGCATTTCTTATAAATTCCACTTTTCTCTTGTATTTTATAATAAGGATAATACTCTTAAAACCAAACTTGATATAGTCAGTTGAAATAACAGGGGACAACTTAAGTAAAATAAATGAGTCACAAAAATAACCTGATATAAATGCAAATTTTATATTTTTATATAGACCCTTCTGTTCATGAGTTGCAATGCCTTTAATAATTCATTGAATTTCTTTGTAGCATCTTCTATAAAATGAATACTGATACTGTAGCGAAACAATGAGTAGACAAACACCTGATATGTAGTCCTTCAATATCGGCCACATTCCATGACCTTATTATTATTGAGATTTGAAGTTCTAAAATGCAGAATGCACTCTAGGTCATTCCAGAGCTCCATCCCAACTCCAGAGTGAAACACTTCGGATTTAAGTAATTGTTTGTTGAACATATAAACCAAGTCAAAGTAATACAAGAGCAATGAACATTTTTCAAATGAATTTTCTTCCAACTAATTATCCATGAGACCTGCAAAGATGATCAGTTAGCCACTGATAATTATTGAAGAATGTAACAAATCTGACAGACTTCAGAGAGACAGAATAAAGAGATGGTTCTACTTTAAAAGTGAAAATAGAGTCCCAAAACTACTAATTAGAGATTTAAAGAGTCAATCATAGCACAATTCTAAAAGGACTAATTGAATACAAAGTTTTTATTTTGTTTTGTTTTGTTTTGTATTTTAGGGAAGGGTCTACAGGGTGTTCAGGGTCTCACTACTAGATCGGACTCAGAGTGATCTGCCTGTTTGCAGCCTCCTAAAGCTGGGATTACAGGCACACACCACCATGCCCAGTCTCAATTGTCATCTCAGCACACCCTGAGGGCAGGGCTGCACAGAAGGCCTGGGGATTGAACCCTGGCTCCTGCACCTGCTTGTAGGTACTTTAATCCACTGAGCTATTTGGCCAGCCCTTATATACAATGTTTATGACCATTTAAAACACTGGGTTCTCCAAAGCAAGCCAAATACTTCAAATGAGTGGAAGAAATATGTTTAATAGACTTTCAGCAAACAAAACAATGATACTACCCTAAGAGATCCTTGTGAATACAAAGAAAATCAAGGTGAATAGATTCAAGTAACAGATTCATATGTGCTTAAATGACAATAAACAAACAGGGCTTGATACTAGTTTTATGGGAAAGAAGTTCCTAAATACTTTGCCTTTAAAAAAAAATATTAGCTGGGCATGGTGGCGCATGCCTATAATCCCAGCACTCGGGAGGCTGAGGCAGGAGGATTGTTGTGAGTTCAAGACCAGCCTGAGCTACAAAGTGAGCTTAAGGCCAGCCTGAACTGCATAGTGAGACCCTGTCTCAAAAAGACAAAAAAAAATGCTTACCAGTGACAAGTCATATCAAGGTAGACAAATGTGCATGAAAGTTAGTAATCACTCTTCCTATTGGTATCCACACCACAGTGATGGAATTTTCCATATGTACAATCTCACCATCTCAAACTATGCTGCTGTGAAGCTCTGAAGTCAAGAAGCACTTCTGTGTTCTCAAAGCTTGTTTCGTTTCTATCATTTATTTTTTCTTTTTACTTCAAGATGTAAATAAGCCACTGATCAGTCTAACAGAGTGGTCACATTCTCATGACCCTTAAACCACACACTGCATGTGCATATGTTAAGGCTAACCTGTTGGTATTATTTGTTTTCCTTTTAGTTCAAGCACATTTTTACAAACTGAGATAAGTAAGCATATGATAGGATAAAAGAGAATTTATTGTGTTTGCAATTGGCTGAAGCAGTGCAAATGTTCTCCCTATAGAGGATAAGTGCTCTTCAGTTTGTCAAACAAACTCCCTTTGCTAGTCTGGTCTCACTCATCTCTCAAATGAAATGGAGGAAGATGGGAAGGAAAGGAACAGAGTTCGAAAAGAAAACTGAAGCCAACTGAAAATACAGATGTTTTAGATGGGAAGGAGAACAAGAGTTGGAGGAAGCAAAGAGGGATCTGAGAAGGAGTGAAAAAAGAGTTAAGATGTGTTATGTACACTTCTCAGAGGAAAAAATACAAATGGCAAATACATATATGAAAAAAATGCCCAACAGCACTGATCATTCAATAAAAGCAAATTAAAACAACATTGAGATTCAATGCCCCCCCAGAAAGAATGGTTAGCATCAAGAAGCTAACCAATACCAAATGCTGGAGGGGCTGTTGTGACAAAAAAAAATACTTCTCCACTGTTGGTGAGAGTGTAGACCAGAACAACCTCTGTGGAAATCAGTGTGGAGATTCAAAAAAAAACTAGGATTAGAGGTTCCATTCAACCCAGCTATGCTATTGCCCTCTGGGTTTGTTTTATGTTTTTGGTTTTGATTTTTTAATTTTTGTTTTTTGTTTTCTGTAGTTAGGTCAGGGTCTTTAGGGTATGCAGGGTCTCACTACGGAGATCAGACTCATAATGATACTTCTGTTTACAACCTCCCAAAAGCTGGGATCACAGGTGCACACCACCACGCCTAGTCTCAATTGCTATCTCAGCACACTCCAGGGACAGGGCTGGCCCTGCATGCCAGGGATTGAACCCAGCTCTTGCACTCTGTCTAAGCAGATGTTTTAGTCCACCAAGCTATCAGGCCAAGCCCCTGGGTATTTTTCTAGAAGAATTAAAAACAATACAGCACCCATGTTTACAGCAGCCCAATTTTTCATAGCTAAATTTTGAGAACAAGCCAAATGCCCATCAACTGAGGAATGTATAAAAAAGGTGTGATATTTTTCATACAATGGAGTATTTGGCAACTATAAAAAAAATAAATTGGATGCTTTTACAGGTAAATGGATTACACTAGAGGCTATACTCATAAATGAAATAAATCAGACCCACATGTATAAACATTGTATTGTCTCCCTAATGTAAGAACTTGAAAGAATAAATAAAATCTGAAAAGTACAATAGATATTGTACCTTTATAAAAAGCATGTATTATAAGTAATAAGAATATGTTGATACCATAGAATTGGTGGATACTCATCAAGAGTAGAAGGAAGTCTAATGTGCTCTGTTTCTCCAGGCCTTATCCAAATGGCAGAACACAGGGGCTTGTTTCAAAGCTCAAAAGCAAAACTGATTATCTTGTACATCTGTTCTCTGCAGGTCTAGAGATGCTGTTAAAGTCTAAATTAGCATATTCTGGGTATGAGTCTTCTTCCTGAAAAGAATCCAGTTTCTCTGTTCTCCTCCTGACCTTTTACCTTTTGTTCTTGTGTTTACCTTTGCATCTATGCCTTGGTTTAGTTGCTTGAAAGAGTACTTAACCTCTGTGAGCTTTTTTGTTTTAGAGCCACTAAGATCAGCACTATTATTGGGCCACTCTGACTGCCTACTCATAATAGCTGCACTGAATTACTTCCACAGCTGTTGTAGCTTCACCATCATGTCTGACTCCCAGCCACTAAAAAGAAGGGACAGGAAGAGGGGCTTGTTCTGTCCCTTTAATGGGTATCTTAAAAAGTTGTACACGCTATTGTTGCTCATATTTCCTTAGTTTGATGTTTGCCAAATTTGATGTTTGATTCAGCATAATTATGCTACTCATTTGTGTGTGCCTGGATTTTTTTTTTTTTTTTTTTTTTTTGTGGGACTGGGGATTGAACTCAGGCCCTTGCACTTGCCAGGGAAGCACTTATTCCACTGAGCCATCTCTTCAGCCCTCATATTACCTTAGTTACATTGCCTTATGCTACACAAAGTCAAGGAATTCCAGGAAACATCCTTAATCAAGATGACTACAGTTCAGTCCAAAAGTGAGCATTCTCTTAGAAAGGAGAAAATGAATAAGCAGATTTCACTTATGAACCTCTGTATATTTCAGTGGCCTCCAGCCACATATTCAAAAGACATCAAAATATAAATAAGCTTTTGAGAAATAATGGCCCACAAGGAAGGTGATTCCCTAAAGGAATCTCAACATGGTTGGGGAGAATCAGAGAGATGACCGTGGATGAGGAAGAAACTAATCAAGAAGAGGAGTGTCTCACAAAGCACCTTTAAAAAGTTGGAAATAAGCCAGGAGAAAATGGATGATGTAATTGGTGAAAATGGGGCCAAGCCTGGGTCAGCTGACACAAGTGTGTCAGGCTGAAGAGTTGACACCACCCTGAGGGCATCAGGACTTGACTGGCTGTCAGCACTAAAAGTGCAAGAGCTCATGCATGACTGACAGCATTCCTGTAGGTGGGGCTATCCAAAGAGCAGAAAATGAGACAGTAGAGTAACTAAGATGGCCCTGTATGTGACAAGAGGTAGAGAGTAATGCTGCAGGAAATTTTGATGGAAACATAAACTCCAAGAATCTGGAAAATCTAGTATTTACATGTGAGAGATGTGGTTAGAGAAAAGACAATTGTTTTCCCCACTCCCCATTAGCACAGTTACCTTCATCCTGGTGGGAAGCAATGTGTGGCATTCAACCTGCATGCAGAATCTACAGATGATAACCTACAAACAAATCTAGGTGGAATCCTCTGGGCATTTTCAAGGATGCTGACACTTGACGTCCTCTTTTAACATAGAATTACAGCTAATGCAATGAGAAGAAGTTTGTGCTTGTATTGCTTAGACGAGATATCATGCCTGCATCTTACCCTCTAAATAACCACTACTTAGACAACCATATGTAATGAGTAAATTACTGGAACTGTCCTACTAATCTGTTTTGAACTTTTTCATTGCTATTTTATTTTCTCATTAAAATAAATAAAAATTAAAAAATAAAATAAGATAGGATAATGCTATAAAAAAACAAATATTTGTTAGCAGTTTGAAATATTTATTTGGAGAGCAAACTCAATAGCCCATATCAGAAAGACAACTTGAAGGCTGTTAATTATAAACCCAATCTCCACTTGTGTCTTTCTCTTTGAGTTTCTGTCACACTGCTCTTTGAAAACACTGCACCTTTCAACAGGGAACACTAAAGCCTTAGAGAGGTTTTTAAAAAACAACTCCAAAAAAAGGCAATGATTATTTATTTACTATCATTCAAGTGTATTCACTGAGTTCTTACTGTATCCTTTCTAATAGAATTCAATGATCTTCCTAAAAGGAAGTCAGCAACTTTCTACTCTGGTGCATTTCCAGTCATGTCTGAGCAAGTGTGACTGGCTGACATTTTGGTACTTGATCGACTTTTGAATGGCCTCTTTATAGAATTCAGTTTGGGTCCTACAAATACAGAAAATCTGTGCCTTTTGTCCACAAAGAACTTACAAGGATTCCAAAATAAACTTTGGGATTGAACACCCCCCCATGCAAATGAAGTTCTATTATATACAAACTTATTCTGTTGAAATTTGCCTCAATATTTTTTTAGCCTTGCCTTAAAATAATTATTTATGGACATCACCCTAAAGTCTATGAGGCAAAGTTTGTTATTTGATCCCAATATTTCCTAATGAGTTACTAATCTTTGTTCATGGGTAGTACATTTTTTTCTTTTAAAATTTTCCCACAGTAGATATTCCATTTTTCAAAATATTTTATTTAGTTTTTACATCAATTTGGCTGAACTTTTACCTTTCCCTTCACTCCCAGAAGCAGCTTATAGCTGCAGTTTTACTTATGAACTCTGGATTTCAGAGAAATATTCTCATTTGGAAAGGACTGGCAAATAGTTCAGCAGATTAAAGCACCTGCAAGCCCCAACAGGGCCTACCATGTGGGCCCGTGCCCAGGGCACACTGAGGCAGGATTGAGGCTGGGCATGGTGGTGCTCACCTGTAATCCCAGCACTTGGGAGGCTGTAAACAGGAGAATCACTGCAAGTCCGATTTAGTAGTAAAACCCTGAACACCCTGTATACCCTTCCCTAAAATACAGGGGGAATAAAGGAAAACAAGGCTTTATAGCATATAGTGAAAAATTCAAGCAACAATCTTGAAGAAAATACTGTATTTCTTTACAAAGTAGTCCTTATAAAATTCAGATCCAGTAAAATCTTGTTGAATTTCTAAAGGCAACTTTTCAGTACTCTCATTTCTCTTCAGATCATATAAATCCTTCTTAAAGCAATTTTTCTAGTATGGATCATTCATTTCTAGAAGCGTGAAAGAAAATAGCATATCTCTAACCTAAATGATGATTTTTTTTCTAAAAAGAAAAAAAGATACATTTATAAATGATTGGGAATTAATTCTGGTTTTATTGTTTGTTTGTTTCTATCCCACTTAATTGTTAGAATATGAGTATCTTCTAAATATAGTTTCCTTTGAATAAAACCTGAGTTTCCTATTCACAGCCTATGGAATTTATTTGTATCTCCAAGAAAACAGTTGTTTACTACGCATTGTCACTTGTTAGAGCACAGCACAGAAGTGAGTTCCCATCAATATTCATAGTCCTTGTAGACTCCAGAGGCTCCCTGCATAACTGCACTCTATTTACCTCTAAATCTATATCCCCGTACCAAAATTAAACAAGAGAACTAGGGAAATCTTGAAGTCTTTCACTCTCAGTCACCGTAATAGTTAAGTAGTCCGCTGAGTGTTGAACTATTGCCAATCCCTTTATTGTTTTGTTATGTCTACCACAGAAAGATCCACCTGAGAAAAATATAATTCAGTTGATTTTTTCTTTCATTTTAGATTTTGAAATATAGCTTTTCCTCTTTCGTTATTACCTTAGTTATAAATCAGTTTTACCTCTTAAATTCAGACAAGCTCAAGCCGTTTTAATAGTAAGTTATTATTTTTAATGGTAAGTTTACATCCTCTGCTTCTCTGCTCTCGCCAGTGTTCTTACAGGTTAAATTTGAGGGTTTGTTTCATTATTATTATTAAGCACCACACAACACTTTATATACCATAATTATGAAGTGAAAAATCCGGAATCTACTAACAAATGTATACATAACGTCTTAGTTACAATTTTCTCATTGCTGGGGCAAAATACCTGACACCCAGAATTGAGGGAGGAAGGATTTATTTAGCTCGCAGTCTGTGCAGGTGTCAGTCCACAATCAGCTGGCTCCAAGGCAAGCTGGCGCACGGCCGAGGGTAGCAGTTCATAGTAACAGAAAACAGCAAAAACAGCAAGAGCAAAAGATAGGAGCAGTGGTGCAGCCCAGCCTCTCTCCCTTCCTCACATCGATTGCAGTTAGGCTATGTGTCCCAGTCCTGGTGCAGCGCTGACGTCTACAACACCAGCACTGGATCAAGAATTAAGCACAAACTCTAGAAACCCACCCGATGACTGCATGAGACTTTGGGGAGACAACTAGACCCAAATTATAACACATAACTTGGCAATCTGGAAGCTAATGGTCCCCATTTTGAGCACCTCATACCTGTATTCAACTCATGATGTATCAATAAACCATGCAAGCTTTTCTTTTTTATGTATTGAGCACAGGTTCTACAGGGTCTCACTATTGGACTCATAGTGATCCTTCTGTTTTCAGCCTCCCAAACACTCGGATTGTAGGCGTGCACCACCATGCCCAGACTCAGTCCTTGTCTCAGTGGGCCCTGGGGGTGGGGCCATCATGGAATCGAAACCCGGATCCCTGCACTTGCCTAAGCAGGCACTTTAGTCTGCTGAGCTATCTGGCTGGCCCAAGCTTTCTTTTTCTCTGATGTGTACATTTTTGCCAGGCTCTCTATATGCTGTTATAATGACCATAGACAGAAAAACATTCTAGGGTATATGCTAGGTGAATCAGAAATATTTGACTAAAAATCAACATTCTACATATGTTATTTAGCAAATTCTGTGGAATGTGGATACAGCTCCAACAGATATATTTTTCTGCTTTTTTAATGGGACACAGAGATTAAATTTCACCTTTCTTCTTTTTATTGTATCATTGTTATTAATTGTGTGTAATACGCATAATAATTTTATTTTACATGTAGTCCTTAAAACTCTGTATTTATTTATTTATCAAACAATCACTTACTTGGAAAATAATATAATAGACAGTTAATAGTAAAGCAAAAAGACTTTGTTAAGTTTTTCAGGGATAGCAGCACAGCAGAGAAGCAGAAGTAAAAAGAGGCAAGGAGGGAGCTTTATTAGCTCTGAAGACACCCAGAGGACTGTTGGCAGGGAGATGTGGGACCCTCTGATCTGAGACAATGGAAGGCTGAGACTTCATGGGCTTTCGCTAGGGGCGGAGTTTCAGGGGTAGGCTCGGTGATACACAAGCAGCGGACAGAGGCTCCCTTGTGTGCACAGGATAGGTAGGTATCACCGCCTGGGTGGGGACGAGGGAGGAAGTGGTCATTTGAAAAACAAGCTGTCGTTTTGAGGATTTGGCCATGTTGAATGAGGCCCATGATAATTTAGCAGTTTGTACTCAGGCTGGAACCTATCAGATATAAAGTTTTGTAGAATAACATAAAAAAAAAAACCCTCTGGTGATAAGGTAATTAATTATGAGGGTGGTACCTGCAGAGGGCCTTAGAAAATTGTGCTATTGGGCTTTTATTTTTGTTTTTGTATTTTTTCAGAAAAACCTGTGTGCTATTTCTGTAGAGTAGTTTGGAATGTAGAAGCCTGCAAACATAAAGAGGGAAGGGAAGTGAACAGAAACTGAAATCATCTATTTTAACATAAGATATTTCATAGTACTCTTTAAAAATGCATGGATTCCAGTTCCAGTTCAGATGAATCTAAGTAGACTCCACCCTGCCATTCACAACTAACATCTGCTATCTCATACCTAGGTACAAAAGTAGCACAAAGTCCAGAATTCATGCTGATCCTGAGCAAAATCATTTCCAAGAGAAACACTTTTCTATGTCTGATTATCAGGAAAGGGAGACCCTGGAGTCAGAGTGACCCTGGAGTCAGGGAGGAATTCACTTTAAAAATGGCATAATAGTGCCAGGGAAGCAATGACAGCAGCAGTGGAAGTAAGGTAGGCCCCTCATGCCATCAGACAAAGGGAACTGTGACCTTGAGCATGTGGAAGAGCACCCTGGTTCTTTCTTCTCTCTCCATAGTGCTGCTGGTTGGCCTGGCAACTGTGAGATGTACACAGAAGAGCCCAGAAGCGACAGCTCTAACCTTTTAGACAGAAAAACAGAGTCAGGGCATTTGACAGCAAAAACATTTCAAGTGAAGCAGCAAAGGGAAAGAATTCAAGGGCAAGGGAGGTAGCAAAGGGAAGGAATTAACCCCATATAACTATCCCCAAACTATGGGCTTATTGCTAAGCTATAAAAAAGTAAATGAAACCCAGATCAACAGACTAAAGACTCAGAGAATCTAATTATATAAAGCCACTTCCCCCAAGCCCAAATGGATTAACATGGGGTAGAACCAAGTAAGTAGTACTGCAAACTCTGAAAAATAACTAATTCAGAATCAGAGTCTCTAGTTGGTGATTATGATATAAGAATGGCATCAGGAACTGTATATGGAAATATTATAACTCCCCACCTGCTAGATGTCTGATATGCTGCATTCATGGCCTCTAAAATCAAACAATGAATTCTAAACACAATAGAGGTTAAGAGTAAGAATATGGGGATTGGAAGATGGCTCAATAAAATAAGGGCTTCCCTGGCAAGGGCCTGAGTTCAATCCCTGTTTCCACCAAAAAAAAAAAAAAAAAAAAAAGAGTAGGAACATTTATTGAGAAGAGGCAAGATAGTGCCTGAGAGGAAGGAGGGAAGCTGAAAGTGGGTTGTCAAGAACTCCACTACTCCGGAGAAGTTTTATAAAACAAAACCCATGTGGATACTGTGAGGCTTTTCAGAGCAGGAAGGAGACAGGAAGGATGAAAGTGGCCTTTATTGCAGACGTGGAGAAGATCACAGGAAAGGAGAGGCTTGGAACTTCCAAGCGCCTGACCGAGGGAACAAAGGCTATGCAGGCTTGGGACGGAGGTGTGGTCTAGGGCGAAATCAGCCTGATATGGTACATAGTGATGGGGCAGTAGGCAAGAACAAGGAAAGACGATATTATGAAAAGCAAACAGAAAGTTGTAATTTCAGAAGGGAGGAGGAAGGCAGAGCTTAGCACAGGGCCTCCAGCAGCTGGGCTGTATTGCTGCATGATGACTGAGATGATTTTTTTTTTAATTTATTGAAGTACAAATATCAATCAGACAGTTTCAAGACACCTTAACAAGACAGATTCGATAAATTAATACATTGCAAACTGTTTTCATAATGTTTTGGTATCATACAAGGTGCATGCATGATATTATACTTACAGACATTATTTTAGCAGATGTCTCTTATCAGAAAATTAAGAGTGTAGCTGGTTGCTTATCTTATTTTTATACATGAATTATATCAAAACTTCAATAATTATTTTCCTAGTTGATGACCGTAGTACTAGAAGTTGACATAATATCCTGTCCAACTGCCATTAGTGCAGATCTTGCCTCTCATAGGATGATGTGGAAGCACAGAGTTATCTATCCCAACTGTACTGTCTATACACACACATCATGATTTTTTCTTTCCATACCCCTTCCTTTGTCTACACCTGTCAAAGGTGGGCACTCCATTGTCATTCAACTAACTTAGGTGCTTGAACTCGACACCACAGTCCAACACAGTCCTGCATTCCACAACAATAGTGAGTTATTCAAAGAAGTTGTCGATCATAGCCATTACAGCTCAGTTTAATATTATGGCCCCATGATGCATACTTCATTTTCATACTTTTCTGCTGGATGATTAAGACCTAGATAGATCAAGACTTATATACCAACACATGAACTTTATATTTCTTATGTGGTCAGTGAAGTCCTCTCAGGGTTTATTTTGAATTCCTGTACATTATTCTGTAGATCCTTTGTCTGTGTCATCCATGTAGATGAGTCACGGCCAATGCTTGACCAGTTTGCTCTCTGGGAGAGCTTGAGAGAAAGTTTTCTCTTCATGTGATTCTCCCCAGGCACACTATAGAACTTCAATCTCTTTCCTCTGTGGCTCCACAATCTCCTTGTTCAGAAAATTTGGAGCTCACCTGAGTTTCATGATGTTGCAGTACAGGTTCTCCTATGCCCTGAGTCTTTGTTGACCTTGAAAGGCTAGGGCCAAAATGTTGGCTGGCCTTGTGGCTCTTCTATTTCTCCAACTCTCACTTGTGAACTTACGTTGTTAAGCATCCAGAATAAAAGCAGATTAGTATCCTTCAGCATATGCCATTCACTTTGCCTTATCTGATGCAATTGATTGTAGTTGTTGTACGTTACCTTTTGTATTTCTGCTTTTCGCTTGTTATACTAGGGAGACTATACGATATTTACAAATGTGTGTCTGGTTTATTTACACTTATGAGTATATGTTCAAGTGGCATCCACTTCAGTATAAATGCTTCAAACTTATCATTCTTAATAGCTGAGTAATATTCCATTATATAGAAATACCACATCTTTTTCAACCATTCTTCATGTGATGGACATCTTGGTTGATTCCAGCATTGTGCTATCACACATTGTGCTGCTATAAACAGAGGTACACATATATCTCTATGATACAATGTATCCAGATCCTTTGGGAAAATATCCAGTAGGGGGATAGCTGGCTTGAATGGGATTTCTAGTCCTACTCTTTTGAGGAGTCTCCACACTGACCTCCACAATGATTGTACCAGTATACATTTCCACCAGCAATGGAGAAGTGTTCCCTTTTCCCCACAACCTCTCCAACATTTGTTCTTGATTGATTTCCATATGATAGCCATTCTTTCTGGAGTGAGATGGTATGTCAGTGTTGTTTTTATTTGCATTTCACGAATGGCTAGCGATGTGGAGCATTTTTTTCATATATTTATTTGCTTCTTTAATTTCGTCCTCTGAGAAGTATGTATTTATCTCAGATGCCCATTTCTGAATTGGGTCTTTAAATTTGAGGGCCCTGTTATATCTTAGTTCTTTGTATATTCTAGATTGTAGTCTGCTAGACAGCAGACTGCTTATTAGTTAGGATTTTTTCAAAATTTGTGGGTTGTCTTTTCACTCTATTGACAATTTCTTTTGACATGCAGAATCTCCTTAAGAAGAGTTGATCCCAGTTGATGATTCTTTCAAGAGCTTCCCGTGCGAATATATGTTTGTTCATGAACTGTTTACCTACCACTATGTCTTCAAAAGTTGCTCCTAATTTTTCTTCCAGGAGATTGAGTGTTTCTGTTTTAATGTTTAGAACTTTAATCCATTTTGACTTGAACTTAGTGCATGGTGATAGAGCTGGGTCAAGTTTTAGTTTTTGGCATGTAGAAAGCCATGTTTTCCAGCACCATTTATTGAAGAGGCTATCTTTCTCCCAGTGAGCTTGTGTAGCCCCTTTGTCCAAGATAAGATGGCTGAGTGTTTTCATAGATGCCTCTGCATCTTCTAATCTATTCCACTGATCCTCAGGTCTATTTTGTTGCCAATACCATTTGATTTTATCACAGTGGCTTTGTGGTATAATTTCAAATCAGGAATTGTGATGCCTCCTGCCTTGTCTTTATTGGCCAAGATTGACTTTGCTATTCTAGGTCGTTTATAGTTCCAAATAAATTTTAGGATTGATTTCTCTATATCTGGGAGGTATGTTGGTGGCAGCTTGATAGGGATTGCATTAAATCTGTACAGGAATTTTGGGAGTATGGCCATCTTCACGATGTTGGTTCTTCCTATCCAGGAGCATGGAATATTTTTCCATTTTCTGAAATCCTCTATAATCTCTTTTCTTAGGGTGTTGTAATTTTCCATGAAAAGATCTTTGACTTCCTTGGTTAAGTGAATCCCAAGGTATTTCATTTTCCACGGTGCTATCGTAAAAGGTATTGTTTCTATTGTTTCCCTTTCAGTGTGCTTGTTATCTGTGTAGAGGAATGCTGTTGAGTTTTGAGTACTGATTTTGTATCCTGCTATGCTACTGAATTTCCCTATCAGTTCTAGTAGTTTCTTGGTGGAATTTTTGGGGTCTTCCAAGTAAAGTATCATGTCGTCTGCAAATAGTGATAATTTAACTTCTTCTTTACCTATTAGTCCCTTGATTTCTCCCTCTTTTCTAATGGCTGTTACTAAGGATTCCAAGACGATATTGAATAGGAGGAGCGATAGAGGACACCCTTGTCTTGTACCTGATTTAAGAGTAAAAGATTTCAGTTTTTCCCCATTTAGGATTATATGAGCTTTTGGGTTGTCATAAATGGCTTTTATCAAGTTAAGATAGAGTCCATCTATTCCAATTTTCTGTAGAACCCTGAACATGAATGAGTGTTGGACTTTGTCAAAGGCTTTCTCTGCATCAATTGAGATGATCATGTGGTTTTTAGATTGCAGTCTATTAATATACTGTATTGCATTTATAGATTTTTGAATATTGAACCATCCTTGCATCCCTGGGATGAATCCTACCTGGTCATGGTGTATGATCTTCTTGATGATTAGCTGTATTCCATTTGCCAGGATTTTGTTGAGTATTTTTGCATCTATGTTCATGAGGGAGATTGGCCTGTAGTTCTCCTTTTTGGTTGTGTCTTTCCCTGGCTTTGGAATCAGTATTATACTTGCCTCCAGAAATTATTTTGGGAGGACTTTTTCCTTTTCAACTTCATGGAAGAATTTGTGGAGTGTGGAAAATCTTCTAGAAATTTCTTGTAGAATTCAGCTGTCAATCCATCAGGAGCTGGACTTTTCTTTGTCGGTAGGCTTTTTATTACGTTTCGTATTTCTTTGGCTGTTATCGCCTTATTGAGAGTTGTTATATCTTCTTGATTCAATTTTGGTAATTTGTACCTTTCGAGGAATCTGTCCATTTCTTCTGTGTCTTCTATTCTGTAAGCGTAAAGATTCTCGAAGCAACTATTGATAATCTTCTAAATTTCCACTGGGTCTGTAGTGATTTCACCCTTTTCATTTCTTATCGCTTGTACTTGAATTTTCTTTTGCCTCTTTTTGATGAGGTTGGCAAGAGGCTTATCAACTTTATTTAGTTTTTCAAAGAACCAACCTTTTGATTTGTGGATTCTTTGAACTGTTTTTTTTCATCTCAATTGAGTTAATTTCTGCTCTAATCTTTATGATTTCTTCCCGTCTTTGTGCTCTGGGTTCTTTTGCTCTTCTTTTTCTAGTTGTCGGAGGTGCAATATTAAGGTGCTAATTTGTTCCCTTTCTGTTTTCCTAATGTGTGAGTTCATAGCTATTATTTTACCTCTAAGAACTGTTTTCATCGCATCCCATAAATTCTGGTAAGTTGTACTTGAATTTTCATTGAATTGTAGATATTGTTGAATTTCTTGTTGAATTTCTTCTACAATCCATTGATTGCTGAGTAGGGTGTTGTTTAGTTACCATGAATTTAGTGAGTTTTTCGGGTTTCTTTTGTCATTTATTTCCAATTCCATTGCAATGTGGTCAGGTAGCATGCATGGGATAACTTTTATTTTCTTGCATATACTTAGGCATGACCTCTGGACTAGTACGTGGTCTATTTTGGAAAATGGCCCATGTGCAGCTGAAAAAAATGTGTATTCAGCTGTGGTTGGGTGGAACACTCTGTATATGTCCACCAGATCCATTTGTTCCAAGCTCTGGTTGAGTTCTGCTACTTCCTTGCTAATTTTTTGTCTGGTTGACCTATCTTTTTGAGATAAGGGTGTGTTAAGATCTCCTGTTAAGATTGTGTTCTTAGACATTAAGTTTTTCATGTCCCTTAAGATTTGTCTTACATAGTTGGGTGCTCCTGTGTTTGGTGCATAAATATTCATGAGTGTTACTTCTTGCTCTTGAATTTTTCCCCTGACCAATATATAGTGGCCTTCTTTGTGTTGTTTGATCATTCTTGGTTTGAAGTTGAGACTGTCTGAGAACAGAATTGCTACTCCTGCTTTTTTCTGAGGTGCTGGGGCATGCAGTATTGTTTTCCATCCTTTGACTTTGAGCCTATGAAGGTCCTTTTGAGTGAAGTGTGTTTCTTGTATACAGCATATTGTTGGATTTTGTTTCCTAATCTACTATGCCAGTCTATTTCTCTTAATTGGAGAATTGAGTCTGTTTACATTGATGGTTATAATTGAAATGTGCTGACCTATGTTTGTCATGATATTTAGCTGGTATTGTTTACTCCTTTGTAACCTGTGTTTAATTGACTGTCCTGTTTAGTGGATTCCTTCCATTCTCATTCATGGAGTTCTGGTCATTGTGGTCCCTCTCTAGAACATCTTTCAGCAGCCTGTGAAGGGATCACTTTGTCATCATGAAATTCTTTAGTTGTTCTTTGTCGTGGAAGTATTTCACTTCTCCATCAAACTTGAAAGAGAGTTTTGCAGGGTATAATAGTCTGGGCTGGAATTTGTTTTCGTGTAGGACTTGAAGAACTCTGTTCCATGCTCTCCTTGACTTCATTGTTTGTATAGAGAAGTCGGCTATAATTCTGATGGGTTTTCCTTTGAATGTGAGCTCCTTCTTCTCTCTAGCAGCTTTCAGTATATTATTTTTTGTGTTGGATTTCTTCGATCTTGACTATTATATGTCTCCATGTGTTTCTACTTGGGTTGAGGTTATTTGGTGTTCTGTATGCTTCGGTGACCTGAATGTTGGATTGTTTCCTCATATTTGGGAGGTTTTCTGCAATAATTTCTCCCCAAATTCTTTTTATGTCACTTGTATTGACTCCTTCATTCTCATTGATACCAATTATTCTCACATTGTTCATCCTGGCATTATCTTCAAGTGATGGATTATTTTTTCCTGCATTCTCGTTGTTTTTAAGAGATCCTTTCTCACCTTTTCACTAGCTGCTCCGGCATCTTCAAGATCTGAAACTCTGTCTTCGCTTTCACTCAGACAGTTTTGTAGACTTGTGATTGATATTTTCAGTTCTTCTATATGTTTTTGACTGTGTTTCATGTGTTCTATTTCTTTTCTGTATTGCTCATTCAAGGAATCCATCATATTTCTGATCTCCTCAATTTTTTTCCCCATGTCTTCTTTAGAGGTAGTTATTAATTCTTTTTTTGCTGTGTTTCTTCCAAGTTGGATTTCCTCTGTATATTTCTGGACTTGTTTCGGTATTTCAGATCCTATGACTTCAAAAAGTTCTTTTTTGATTTCAGAACTTATTTTTGCTTTGAGTTCCTCACGATCTTTCTTCTGTTGTTTCTTTGCTTCAGATGATGTTAATTCATATATATCAGCTGGAATAATGCTCTCTGTACTTGTTCTGGGTGAGCATAAATTTCCACCCAGTGTTTCTGGAATTCATACTTAATTTCAGATACTATGTATCCAAATATTTCCTTTTTAATTTGGGGAATTACTTCCCATTTTATTTCCTCTATAGCTTTCTGCTGTTGTTTCTTTGCTGCTGTATCTGTTAGTTCATTCATTGCAGCTGAGCTAGTGTCCTCTGCCCTTCCTGATGGACTCAAGGTCTGGGATTGCATTTTTCCCCTTCTCTTTGTCATTTTGTATAGCACTGACCTTTGACCTTTGGTGTAGTGCTTTGATGCAGCTATAACCTTAGCTTGTTATGAGATTTGGGTTCCAGTCTAGTAAGTTTGAGATTTTCCAGGTATGCCTATCCTGGACCTAGCTGTTGTGTTCAGTTCTTTTTTTGTTGCAGCTCCTTTGGTTCCCCTCTGTTGGTTCCCAGGGTCAGCCCTCCTTTTCAGGCAGGTCGTTCCCCAGGTGGGCGGGCCTGGGCTTTGGTGGGTCTTCTGGGCTCACAAAAGGATAGTGGATGGTCTTATTCACTGAGTAGGCTGTACTGGGTCGGCCGGCCTGTGCTGGGTCCAGGTCTACAGGCCGTAACCCGAGAAGGCTGGGAAAGGTCCCTCTGGTGCAGTGGGCCTGGAGCCCTCACTCACAGGCCAGGCTGTGCTGGGTTTCAGTCTGTAGTGTGGGACCGAGGATTGCTGAGAAATGTCCCTCCAGCATGTCAGGCTTGGAGTTCTCACTCCAGGCCGACCTGCACTGGGTCTGAGGCTGTGGGGTGGGACCGGTAATCACCTGGAAATGTTTCTCTGGCACAGTGTGCCTGGAGCTCTCACCGGGCTACGGGGGGTGGGGGGCAGGTAATCCCTGGAAAATGTCTCTGGGCACGGCGGGCCTGGAGTTCTATACTCACTGAACTTTGATGCCCCGAGAATCAGGGAAATTCCCACTCGATCAGCAGGCTTTATGTCAGGGGATCTGGGGAGGTATTGGTGAGTGGGTCCTAAGGTTTCAGGCCAGTCACTGGCTTGGAGGGGTTGGGGGCAGGGATCTGGGTAGAGCGTGTGGGAAGAAGCCAATGGCTCTCCCTCAGACTCATCACATTCTCACTGATCTGAGAAGCCTGGTGAGTCATGCAAATTTCTACTTGCGGGAGAGATTGGGGTGGGATCCAAGAGGCCGCTGGAGTCAGCTGCTGTCTCAGGCCATGGGTCTCGCTTTGTTGGGAGGTCTCAGGGTCTGGGCGGACGTAGGCGGGATCAGGAGGATCATGATTTTTTTATTAAGGTGGCAAAAATCCATTGTTCCCATCTTTTGGTTATAGGGGATGACAACTCTCTCACCATGCTTCATGCTGAGTATGGGAGCCGTCATGGCAGGGATGAGGACGAGGGGAGTCACCCATGTGGAGGAATCTAGTACTGGGGGGTTCTGTTAGTGTGATGAATTGAAAGGTGGTCATTGCATGGAGCCTGGATTGTATAATTAAAAAAAAAAAAACAAAAAAACAAAACAGTTTTAAAACATAAACAGCTTGTTTTATGATTAAAAGACCCAAGAAAGGAAGCAGGAAGGGATACTGTGATCCAAATGTGTCATTCCAACATGCCCATGGCAAGGGGGAAGAGTATCAGTTTTCTAGTTCCTGATGCTGTGCTCTAGGGGCTTGGGAAAGTTGGAAGTGTTCTGAGTCTAGGTAGATGTAGGTTGAAGCTATGAACAACCAGTATGTGTATAAGTATAGTTGCCTTGGTAATAATCATCCAGTGGGAAAATAAATCAAGTAACAGATGTGCACGGCAAGAACAAAGAAGTTTTTAGGAAGTGATAAGTCTGAGGGTCTTGGTCATCCACTGAGGTAACTGATTTCTATCTAGATTTCATTAGATCAGGTATCATAACTTATGTCTATCCTGGTCATTCCATCTTTATCTTGAGGCCTAGCCCCCAACAGATGTACCTCCAGTTGCAATAAGTTCCCATCCTTGCCCTAACACTCTTAAGGGCCCAGTCCTATCTCATGGCCTATAACACCTCTATCTAGATTAGCTGTCTATAACTGGAGACTTTTAGCATAAGCCTACCCAGGACTCTAAATAAGGTAGGAAGACAAAGCCATACATGCACACATAAATGCACATTCAACAATCTACACAAAAATCAAATAGGGCCCTAAGTCTCACAACACAATACACCTTGTGTCTAAGAGACAATCCAAAAATAGCATTTAAAAAGGCAAGAAAATCTTAATAACTTACAAATGAATAAAAAATCAACACATCAATCCTGAGATAATTCCAATGTTGGAATTATCTGACAAAGAACAATGTGGCTATTATGATAAGGTTTCAAGGGAACAAAAGGTGAATAGATTTGAAAAGTGAAAATTCAGAAAGCTTCTGAAAGAAAATCAATTAAAAAGAAATAATTCTCAATGTATGAACACTAAACTAAAGCAAAACAAAAATCTTTAGAAGGACTCAGTTAGTGAAGACAGAAAAAGAGTTGATAAATTGAGGATATTTTAATGGCAGTTAATCTCAGGGAACAACATGAGAATAAAAAGGTTGACTAAATAAGACCTACGAACCCAGTGAGATAGCCCATACCTATGATCCCAATACTCAGGAGGCTGAGCCAAGAGGATCATTGTGAGTTCAAAACCAACCTGCGCTACAAAGAGAGGTGAAGGACAGCCTCAACTACACAGTGAGATCCTATCTCAAAAGAGAAAAAATAAAAAATAAAAAGCAAAATAAGACCTAGGAGTCTGCTAGATAACCTCAATCGGTCTAATATTTTTGTGGTCAGAGTTCAAAAAAAAAATACTATTGGAGGGGGAAAATTAGAGAAATACTGTCTAAAAAAAATATTTTTGTCCCTGTATTTTTAGGGAAAAGTCTACAGGATGTTCAGGGTCTCACTACTAGATTGGACTTGAACTGGTTCTCCTGTTTTCAGACTCCCAAGTGCTGGGATTACAGGCGCACACCACCATGCCCAGCCTCAATCACCATCTCAGCAAGCCCCGGGGTGGGGCCAACACAGCAGGCCTGAAGATTGAATCCAGGCCCCTGGGCCTGCTTGCAGGTGCTTTATTATGCTGAGCTATTTGGCTGTAAAATGTTTTTAAATGTGATTACTTACATACATATTCAAAAGGTCAGCTGGTCCAATTAAAATAAATACAAATAAATCCATAGCCAGAAAAATCATGATGACATTCCTGGAAATTAAATTTTTTAAAAATCTCTAACTGTCCAAGAGGAAAGATTTATCTATAGAGGACAGTGATTAGAATGACAGTGGGTTTCTTTGGAGACGCAAGTGTATGCAACAAGAAGTTCCAGCTTCTGAGTCAAAAGTTGAATATCAATATCTCATCCTCAAATTTAATATTCAGACACAACATCATTTAGGAATAAAAGTGAGAGCCATTTTCAGATGTAAGTGAAATAAGAGAATTTGTTGCCAGGGAGTTCTGCTTAGGGAATGGAAATGACACTAGAGAAAAATGATACCCAAAATGACAGAAAAGTAATAAAGGTTATGATTTGTGTGTAAATATATGTGATGGTGAAAATAAAAATCATGTTATCAGTAGGAACAGAAGGAGAATCCTTTAACATGGTAAGCGTGCTCATGAAAAATCCCCAGTTGACTTCAGACTCAATTTTTGAAAGCAAAAAATCCCCTAAGATCAAGAACAACAAAGGATGTATACTTTTGACTACTATTGAATATTATGCTGTTACGTTTTAGTCAACAAATTAAATAAGAAATAAATAACATTTAAGTTGAAAAAGAAGATATAAAATTATCTCTTCACAAATGGAATGATTCTAAATGTGGAGGACCATCAGTATGGCTCTCCTTAGAAAAACAAAGTTTGTCTCCATCTTTACTGCACTTGGCCCTGTTTCCACATATGGATATGTACAGAACTGGCTAGGATATTTCTTTATCCCCTTAATTGGCTTTAAGCAGTGCAAATGGGCCTAGCAGAGGAGGTGCTGGTGGAACAGGTCAGTGGTGCCCTACCCACAGCTCCCAAGTAGTATGTGTGAGTGAGGCCAAGTGATGCTGCCCAGGTAGGTGGTGAGCCTGGCCAGGATGTAGAACAATTTGAACATCTGTACAGCAGCAAGACCTGGAGAGGTGTCTGGCCCCTCACCTCTCTCTGGGCTTCACAGCTCCCATGAATTGAGCACCTTTTCCTCTGTTATCTATCCTGTTTCTTCCATGAAGCAATCTGTCACAGTCTGAAGGTGGAAGCCAAAGTTCCTTTTATGTATTCATGTCCATCATTTTGTCTCATCCATTGGAAACTAAGATAAACAAACTACGAAAAAACAAATGACACAATTACATAAAATTGTTTCAACAGACATTTTTCTCTACCTACAAATGGGTAATAAGTGAAATAAATCAAAACCTCAATGAAATACCACTTCATAACTACTAGGATGGTTATCAGAAAACTAACAACAAAAAAACAAATATAATATATGAAGAATATGTATGATTCAATAGTAAAAAGAAAATAATTCCAATTAAGAATAAGCAAACAATTGGGTAGCTATTTACTCAACGATGATGTACAAACTGCTAATAGTATGCGAGTAAAATGCAAAATTATAATTCAACAGAAAAATGCAAATAATAGACACAAAAAGATACCATTTTATCCTTATCATGGTTATAATAAAATACAATAACCAGTGCTGGACTGGATATAAAACAATTTGAACATCTGTACATTGCTAATAGTGATGCAAAATTGTGCAGCTGCTTTGAAATACAGCTGGGCTGCTATTCATTATATGAAAAACAGGATTACCATGTGACCCAGATATTTTACTCTCAGGTACACATTCAAAAAAATAAAGTGAACATCCATAGATGCAGTCACATACAAGTGCTCTTAGAGGCATTTTCTAGTAGTCAAAATTAAAAACAACTCAGTATGTTATTCTTGTGATGGATCTATAAATAAAATATGGAATACGCATTCAATGAATACTTTTGGATATAAAAGAAATGAAGGGCTGATACGCTGCTACACAGTTGATTCTTGATAGTGTTTTGCTAAGGGAGTCAATAAATGGTAATGTGTGATTCAATGTATTGAAATTTTCAGTATAAGAAAGTCCATAGATAGAAAGTAGACTGGCAATTTCTCAAGAGTGAGAATGCAGTGAGCGTGGGAATGGAAGATGGGGGTAGTTCCTTGGGTGTGGATAATGGTATGGCTTTTTTTTTCCAGGAGGGGTGAAATTGTTCTAAAATTCGATGGTTGTAGTAGCTGCATAACTATGAAAGTATATTTAATAACATTAAATTGTATACCTAAAATAGTTAAATTTTATGTTAATTTAATCTCAATAAAATTGTTTAAAACATGTCTGTCATTCTTCTGTAAAAGCATGAGTGCTCTAAATTCTGTTTTATGCAAGTTTTAAAACTAGACCTTCATATGACTAGACCTCCAAGTGAAGCTCTTTGCTTGCAACTTCTAGTTCTAACACCCTGTCAGAATTACCCTGAATTCTAAATTATACAAGTCAAAGGCTGATGTGTTTTTAATAAGAATTTCCTTCTTAATTTAAAAATTGATATAGAATACTTGGCATATTAAAGCCACAAACTGAACATCAAAATATGATTTAATAAAAAAGAAAACCTTCAGGAAAGGGTGTTTTTATCTCACTAAAGATTAAAGAATCTGCAAAATTCAGAGAGAGCACCCAGTTTCGAATCAAGAATTCCCTAGCACTTGTCTGATTTTCTTTCAACTAGCCTCATGCTGCTTAATTTGTTAAGTCCACTGGGTGAAAAAGGAATGTAACTAAACTTCAGTATAACTTTAGAATTGACCCTGTCAGCTATTTTTTCATTGTGTGCAGCTGCTTAAATGTATTGTCTTCAGCAAAAAGCAATGTAAGTAATTGCATAGCATAAAAGTAAATGTTAAATTATAATTAAATTATTCTGCAAGCCTATCACACTAAGTTTATGGCTATGCCATCATATTGCAGCAGCACACAGAACCACAATTAGAGAGAAAGAAATGTTTAAATTGAGATCGCAACTTTATGAAATCTTGTCTCCTTGAAGGCATCTCCCAACATTGTTTAAGTCGTTACTTCTCATTTCAGTTCTTCATCTGTCAGCTTTTCTTTTATATATACACGTATTGCAACACTGTTTTCTTCATCAAATAGCCAAACAACGGAAGACCTCACATTTAATGCACCTTACTCTGACTTAGCGGAGAAAGGTCCTGATTTATTATTCAAGGTTTACCTGGTGCTCTTCTGTCTTTCAGATTTTTCCAATTATGTATTAGCTTTTCCTGAGGACTCTCTTGCGAAGGTCATTTTTAGCAGGTTTACCTGACAGATCGGAACACAGACCTTAATTGAGAAAAATAATTTTTGACTGAGGTGGCAGACGAAGGATAGCTGAGACTAGTACAAAAGCAAGGTCATGTTGGCACACTTAGTTCCTCTTTTGCTTCATTCCTCTTGCTTAACACAGATGCATAACCTATTCATTTTGCAAGCCCCTTATAGCTGTCCCCTTCAGAGTGGCTTCTTTCCTCAGGGACCTACTTTACTGCTACACTCTTCTATACTTTAACCTGAATAAATCTGCACAAGGGACAAGGAGCTCATAGGCCCTTTTATCTTTTTCTTTTATCTTTTTTTCCCCCAGTACTTAGGATTAAAACCAGGGCCTTCACACTGGTTTTCTTTTAAATCATAAGCCACCCAGACTGGGCTCTGACTTGTGATCTTTCTGCCTCAGCCTCCGTAAGTGCTTGGAGATCTGCTCTGTGGCAAGTACAAGGCTCTTTTTGGTTTTTCTTATTAATTATATTGACAAACAAAGAGCAATAAAACAGCTTCAAAACCAATTAATAGGACAGTTTAAATAATTAATACACTGTATATTGTTGTCTTTGTAGAGGTTATTCATAGTACAAGATGCAGACATGATATCCTGTCCAAACACTATTAGTACAAATCTTTCTTCCCATTGAAATAAGAGTAAGTAGCTGTCTATCTACCCTAATTATTTTGTATATACAGATACAAAATGATCGTTCATTTGTATCCCCTTTTTTTTGTTTCATTTTGTCAGATGGGTATTCCATTGCTATTTAAAGTAGGTGCATGAATTCAACAAGATAGTCCTATACAGTCCAGAAGTCCTAAGAATCTTTAGCAGGTTTCTGAAACTAGAAGTTAATTGGTAGGATTCTCACCCTGACTAACTAGACATGCTGATACCTGTGAACTGCATTTAATAGCAATGTGCAAGGACAAGGTTTGCTTCTGAGCTGACTAAGACAAAAAGCAACACAGGCTATGAGTCTAAGAAGCTGAAAGCATTCTAGGAAAACAGAAAAACATGCATAAAAGCCACTATACAAAAATCTGAAAATTCAGTGACACTAACTTATCCAGAATGTTGATGGGGTTTTCCCAGATGTGAGAGGCCCAGAGGCGGGCAAAACCTTCAAAAAGAAAGGGGTGGTATGTCTGCAGCAACTTTAAAAGAATATGTTTTGTGGGTAAAAATGGGGAGCAGAACAATTGCAAGTCTTGTTCTCTTATAGATCCCTTCCCACTCTATGCTAGCTTCCTGTTTCTACTCAGTCTCTCTTCAAATTCAGAAAATGCTAGGACCATGGTTCAATTGGCCACATGTTTTCTGAGTGCCTATTCTGTGGCAGGAAGTGTGTGTAAAAAACTCCAGGAAGAGTAGCAACCTCTTGGACATAGACTTCAAGTGTGTAAAAATGCAGAGGACTGTAAAGAAGAGGCAATTAATGTAAAGCAGAACCCAGAGAGAGCACTGAGGAAGAATACAGAAAGAGCACTGAACCCATGGCAGAGACCTATCTCGTGAGGCATGACGAGGTGCCAAATGGGCGCCGGAGCCACAGGAGCTGTCTCCTTCAGGTCCAGGGAGATAACGGACAATGCCGATTTTTGAGACAAAGCCACCATTGAAAGAAGAAACTATGGTGCAGAAAGAGGGTCAGGGTGTGCAGAGGCCCAAGGGCCACAGTGCATTACCTAGCTTAGACTATATGGCCTAGAACACATTTTAAGGAAGAGAGTAATCAGAAATAACTTTTTTAGGAGAGGACTAATTTTTAAATGACAATCGCATTTTCTCTGCCTGAACTTAGCTTTTACCAAAGCTATTAGCCCTTTGTAAAGAACAAAGAGGTTGGAAATTGTAAGGCAAATTGGACTTCCAAACTGCTGTGACTTACGCCATCCTCAAAGCTAAACAGGTTTGGCCTGACAACGTGTTTTGGAAAAGCAAACTGCGGAAGGCCATCTGCTTAGTGCTTATTGATGAGGTTTTAAGGAGAAAAGAAAAAAACATGAATTTAGCACTCAGTTGGAATTCTCTTAACAAGTTGCCTGCCATGGTTTTCTACTTGCAAGGAAAGATTTAGAACAGGAAGGCAGCTCAGGTGGTTGAGACACAGCAGTTCAGTGAGACCCTTGAAGCTGCTTCTGTTCCAATAAAGGGAAAGTGCCATCTTAAAAGAATTCCAGACTTTTCCCTGTACTACCAAATCCTCACTTAACAGCTCACCCTCAGCAGATAATCTTTCCTCCTGCCTCACAGAGAAGCAAAGGCCTTCACATCGGGTGAGTCTCCCTCACTTCCTTCCCTCCCATGTGCAAAGGTTCTATTTCCTTTTCTAATCCTTTATCATTTTTGTTCTTCTATCCTCTTGGATCACAACCTCACTAAACCGATGCTCTCTTTTTGCTTTTGTCTTCTGCTTTTCTCTTTACTTGACTTACATTTAGATATACCTCATGTGTAAATAAATTGAGAAATGTAGGCTGCACTCCAACATTACGGAATTCATGGTTCCACCAGAATTAGGAGACAAAAGGAAAATGATGGTGATGGAGGAAGAAAGGTGCTTCGTTGATCTCATAGATTTTCATAGCTTCTCCTCGGCTCCCCTTCCTGCTGTCAATGGCTTAGCTATGATTAAACTTGACGCTATCATTGGTCCATCTCCCCCATGTCCACCTATCCTACTGAAAGCTAGGCTTTTGCCCTGGCCACAGTGGCTCTGCTTTCCAAGACGCTTGTGAATTATCCATGTGGTGGACTTTCGCTTATCTTCATTGAACCCCTTAGTCTGTCATGAGACGTACCCTCTTTCCTGAATCTCCTTCCTCCCAGTGTTACTAAGAAAAAATAAATAAATGAGCTTTATTAAAATAAAAACGTTATGGCCATGACTCATGCACATGGCTGACACTGACAAAGGATCTACAAAGTGCGGTACTGGAGTACAGGATAAATCCCGATGGGACCTGACTGACCTTATCAGATACAGAAGTTACATTTCTTGTTATATAGGTCTTGCTTTATCTTAGTTTTAACCATCCAGCAGAAAAGTATAAAAATGAGGTATATAAAATAAATTAAATTAAATTAAAAACCTTTTATGCATCAGAGTAAATTATCAGCACAGTGAAAAGACAATCTATATGTTAGAGAATATATAAGCAAGCTGCATATCCAAGGAGGATTTAACATCATGTCTACATAAACATAAATAACTCCTATGATTCAATAGAAAGCAAAGAATATTAAAAAGGAAAATGAATACTAACCACTGACATTTTGCCAAGAAAATACATTTAAAACAATTAGCACATGAAAGTTGTTCAAAACCAAGGATAGCCATTATTTTTAAAAGGAAGTGACAAGTACTGGTGAACACAGACAGAAATTGGAGCCCTCAATAAATCACGCCCCAGGGGTGAGGCTGGCACAGCAGGCCCAGGGATTGAACCCCCAGCCCCTGAGTCTGCTTGTAGTCACTTTAATCCACTGAGCTATTTGGCCAGCCTATAATGGATTAATTCTATTTGGAAGGTATGACATATAAATAATAATATACTTTTTATCATACTTTTAATTTTTTATTCAAGTTAAAGCATTTTCTGGGACTTCTAAGGACTATTACATCAAAAGAAACAAAAGTTGGCATATTTCTTTTATTGTAGTTATGTATTATACTATTATTATTATTACAGTAGGGGTGTGAATGTTTCCACTTAATGTTTTATATTTAATATACTTGTTATATTTGATAAAAGTTTATAAATGATCTCTCAAACCCACTTTTCTGATTATTTTATACTGAAAGTGATAGAATGTTGCCTTATCTAATGCTTTTTTTCGACCTTTGGTCTATTAATACCATAGGCTACCTTGATATCTTTTTATAGTTTTGAGCCATTCTTGATTGTTTCATGTTAAATTCTATTTGATTATGATCTGTCATTTCCTGAGTTTAAGTTTCACTGGCTGATTTCTATATTACTTTATAACTAAATGCTTATATTAACTAGGTTATGATTTTATCATATTTACTCTCTCATTATGGAATAATGGTTAGCATAAATCTATAAAATTACTTATGAAATTTTTTTACATTTGTTGTCTTCTGGGGAAATGTGTAAAGCCTGGAACATCTGTTCCTTAAAAGTCTGATAGGATGCCCTATGATGCCAGTTATTTTTGGTCACTTTGAAGGAACAAGGTATTTAGATGCAGTTTTTGCTTACTTTTAATAAACATTTAAAGGGCTGGCCAAATAGCTCAAAAGTGCCTGCAAGCAGGTACGGGGCGGGGGTTACATTCCATGGCCTGCAGGCTGGCCCTGCCCCAGGGCACTATGAGATGGCAATTGAGACTGGGCGTGGTGGTACACACCTGTAATCCCAGCACTTGGGGGGCTGTAAACAGGAGAATCACTAGGAGTCTTATCTAGAAGTGAGATTCTGAACACCCCGTAGACCCTTCCCTAAAATACAGAAAAAAAAGAAGCATTCATTTAGGTGTTCTGTTATTTTTCTTGACCTATATTCAGCATTTTCTATTTTACTCTGTTTACATGGTAAATAAATTCTCTTTCTTATTTATTATTTTTTGCAAAATCTGCATCTTTTCTTTTTAATGTTCCCAGTTAATTTTTTTCTAGTTTAGTAATATTTTCAAGGAAAAGGATTTTAAATTATGTTATGTTTATTTTGTTGATGGTCTATATCCCTAGGTTTCATTATTTTTTGAGATTCACATTTTACTACTCATCTGTTAGCAGGTACCAAGCTAAAGGAATTAGTATTAAAACAAATGACACAAAATAAATTAGTAAATGGTGTTTAAAATTAGTCCAAAATAACAGATGGACTGAAAATTAACTAAATGTAGACAAGAAGATGAACTAATTTTTAGATGAAATTATAAGATATGATATTGAAAATAAGTGCATTTTCACTGTAGACATAAACAAGAATCTGTCTCATATTTATGGTATTGAGCCAAAACCTCAGTTTTCAAAAAAATGCATAATATACAAATTCAGGGGCTGGAGAGGTGGCTCAGTAGAATAAGCGCTTGCTGGCAAGAGCAAGGGTCTTAGTTCAATCCCCAGTTCTGCCAAAAAAAGAAAAAACAAAAAACAATAAACTGCAGAAAAGTGATATTAAAAAAATAAAGTACAAATTCATTCCTGCAAATACAGTAGCATGCAACTTAGCTGAGGGAGTCTCCTGTCTGTGGCTCACCACTGCCCATCCCCTCAGTAGTCCTCCCCACTACCCAGGTTCATACGTGTATGGTGAGAAAATGAATGCCCACCTTTGGTTCTAGAGAAAGACAGCCTAGATTCCCTTCTCCCTTCCTTCCTTCTTCTACTAAATACAATCAAATGCTCTAGAGATGATTCAGTAGGCAATAATTACATGACAAGCAGAGGACGATGCACTGTCCAGGCATTTCAGAACTGGAGCAAAGATAACGTAAGGAAGTGCTGAGTTTTCTTTGTACTGCTATAGGCCAGAAGAAAAGGTGCTGGGAGGCTGTGGTTCCCCAGCATGCAGACATACAGAGATCGCCTACTAGGTGTACTCTCTCTGGCCAAGGGATCAGTAGAGGAAAACCCAGCGTAGACCTGGGGGAAACTTTCTTTATAACACACTCCCCAGGGACAGTTGTGCATCAGCTAGGGTGCCAGCAGCAAAGCCCCAGGCAAGTCCTGGTCCAGCTCAGCACTGTCCCATCAGCTGGTGGTAGAGTCACCCATAGGACAGTGCAAGCAGCTCCTTCCACTTTGTTAATCTCCACTCAGTGACGTAAAGAAACCCAGGCTGGCTCCCTCCTCCACACTGCTTGTCCTGCAAAAGGGGACTATAATATCCAGTACCTTTGTCCCTCAGATATCATTGTCAGGATATGAAAAGAAGAAGTAGAACAGGATTGCATCCCAAGAGCTCAGAAAATTAAACTGTCATAAGAACGCTAAAGCCCACAAAAGTAGACCAAACCCTACACACTAAAACTAAGTATCAGTCAGGGAGATGGCTCAGTGGTTTAAGCACCTGCCTGGCAAGCTTGTCAAGGACCTGAGTCCAATCCCAGGTAGCGCATGCCGTGCCAGTTCCCTAACCCTGAGCACACTGTGCTGACCACCGACACTGGGCTTGGTGGCGCACGCCTGTAATCCCAGCCTGGGAAAGCGGGGACAAGAGGATCACTATGAGTCTGAACTGCGTAGTAAGACCCTGTGTCAATAAATAAATAAATAAATTTTAAAAAAAAATTTAAGTACCTATCTGAGAAGAAAATAGTATCAAGAGTCCCAAAACATCCTAACTAAAATGCCTATGATACGACAGAAAATCATTTGCCTTACTAAACCAAAAATGTCATAACCAGAATGAGAAAAGAGGACTGAGCCAACACTGAGGAATATAGTGTAGATTTTGAGATGGGACAGATATTAGAATTATCTAACAATTTTAAAACAGTTTTTATAAAAATGTCTCAAAAATCAGTTACAGGGCCAGCCAGATAGTTCAGGACACTCACACACCTGCTCAGGCAGAGCACAGCAGCTGGAGTTGGATCCCTGCTGTACCATCCCAGGCCTGTCTCCCAGGGCATACTGAGATGCAGACTGGGTGTGGTGGCACGTGCCTGTAATCCAAGCACTCTGGAAGGTAAAAATCGAACAGTCACTATGAGTCTGATCTATGTACGGAGACCCTGTAATCCCTGTAGACCCTGTATTAAGTACATTTTAAAAATATGCATCAATTACAATTTTGAAACAAGAAATAGCAAAATAGAAATTACTTCCAAAGTGAGAGAAATGAAAATTTTAATTAAAGGAACAAAAATCACTTATGAGTATCTCCATAAAAAAGGTGGAGATGGTAATTTAATCTGGAGGAAAAAATAAACCAAAGAAAGCTAAACAAATCAAAGCTGAAAACAAAACAAAACAAAACAAAAAACAAGAGCTCACAGTATCAGTATTAGAAAGTTTAACACTCATATTATCAAAGTTCAAGAACCAGAGGAAGAGAATAAGACTGAGAGTATTGAAAGAAACCATCACTAACGAAAATTTTCTAGATCTGGTGGCAAACATGCTGGTAGGAATGTAAAATGATACAACCACACTGAAAACGACTTGACAAATCTAGTGAAGAACAAAACAGAATTCTCATATTACCCACTAACTATACTCTTGGGCACTTATGAAAAAGAAAATAATGCTTATATTATTTATTTGTAATAGTTAGAAATCAACTAGAAAGAATGCAATGTTCTTAGAGATGAATGGTGAGACCAACTGTGGTATATCCACACTGTAGAATACTATTCAGTCATATAAAGGAACAAACTATTAATGTAGGCCACTTGGATAAACTTCAAGGAGATGCATGCTGATTAGAAATAAGCCTATCAATGATATTGATATACATGACTTCACCTTTTGCATAATCAGTGATTTTCAAAGAGGAATCTAGTTGAAATGCTCAGAGATCCTAATAGTAACTGTAGTGACTGGTTACTATCAATAGTAAATGGTTATAAGAATATGTATTTTAAGACTTAAATTTATACCTGTAATAATGTATGTTTATAACTATGTATCATTATGATCTTCTATATTAAAGAAGTATGTATTGGGAGGGACTTTAAATGTTTTCTTCAATTTCAAGTATCAGAAAGAAAATTGCAGTTGAAAATTTTTCTATATGCCCTTCTCGCTGTTATTTCACACGAATGAAGAAACACCCATGGAACCAAAATAAAAGACATTTCAAAAAGGCAATAAAACAAGTGGCTTCTTTATTTAAATAATTCATTACACAAAATTATATTTGCTAGAAATGTATGCACTAATACTAAACAAGAATACGTACAGGACTAAACGCCCACCAAATATGCCATATGTGGAGGGAGTTTGGTTTGGTGTGGGTAAACAAAATACTTTCAGAAAAAAATGCAAGTTTGCTAATAAAATCCAGGTTCCAATTCTCTTCTTTAAACTTATGATCTCAGTTATGCTCCTATATCACCACAGAAAAAAAACTGAATGTCTTTTGTCTTCTCTGTCTTCAAGCTTGGAGTATTCTCAAAATTGTTGACGTTCTTAAATTTCACCATAATGTGTATACATGTGAGAGGGACCCTACTTCTCCTGCCTAGTGTCGCAGTTCTCTGTGGTATGATTTACACCTCAGTCCTGGAATAATATGAATGATTATTTTCTCAACAATCTCTTCTTCATCTAATGTTTTTCCCTCCCTTCACCCCCATTACTTAGATTTTAACATATTTCTTTTACATTCAGCTTATCTTATATCTTAGCTTGACTTTTATGATTTTTTGCTGTTAATTATTCCTATCTTTCCGTGATAGTTTCTTGACCCAATTTTTTAAATTTAATGTTTTTATTTAATCACTCTGCTTTCACATTTTGATGATTCTCTTTTTATTCCAATTTTTCAGTTTTTATTTCATTACAATGGCTTGCTCTTCTTTCACTGGGTCATTATTTTATCAGGTATTAGAAGCTAGGGTTTCTATTTGTAGTTCTTGATCTGCTCGTATTCTTAGGTCTAGTTCATCTAGTCTGACTTGCTCATTTGACTGACCCTCTTATTTCATGTCTGCAGTCCACAAATGACTGGTTCATTCTCCTAGCACCTCTTCTGCTGGAGATCTCCCCAGGTGTTATGTAGAGGGTAGAGGAGGGTGTGTCTCCAAGTTAGATTAACAGGAGGGAAGTTCATACACTGGGGCAGTAGATGTGTCCTAGAATGGCTTGATTTTCCTTACTTTCTCTCTCACATAGAAAACACCGCTTCTCAGTGAGCTCTCTGTTACGACACAGCTCTCTCCAGAGTGCTCCTCCATTGTTCTTCTAGAATTGGAGAGAGTTAGACACAGGAAAGGGATGCTTGGGACTGAGTGGAGGACAGAGCTTGCTGAGCAACTTGCACCTCAGTCCACATCCTTCTGATTATATCAGAAGGATGACTTCTGATATCATCCTCCAGTGTCCATAGCACACACAAATATTTTCTGTCACAAAAAGGAAACAGCAAGCACCATGTAATATGCAGCTGTGAGAATGGAAATGACTTAAAAGCTCTTCCCTTTAATAGACCTCTACACTGCACAGGCAGAGCTCTCCATCCCTGTCAACTATGTCTCTTGAGCCAAGCACAGATCCTACTTTCACAGTCCAGCATTTTTTTCTCAGTCTTACCATAGCTCTTCAGACCTACCCTGTTTTGTTCAATTCCTGTATCATCTCTGAAGTTTAGCTTGGAAAAGGAGTGAGTTGGGCAGACTACAAAGTCTGATCAGGATTCAAATTCTTCTGATAAGCCTAACTGGGGTTTTCTGTTGCACACCATTCATCTCCCTAATGTATATAAATGAGTAATTCAATGGATTCATGCAAGGAGAAGAAGGAATGTAGGTGTGTGGAGCCTCTTCAACCCTTCTCCATCAGAATGAAGAGTAGTCAGCTAAAGGGTGAAGGAGCACATCAAGTACAGTCCAAGGCAAGTACCTTTCCGAGGCTCTACCTTGTATCATGATCCCTTGCCATGGTTGTTCTAGATCTGTGTATGATAGGGCCTGCCTAACAGTGACATGCGTTCCATCATCCACCTATTTCTACCATGGCAGTGAATTCAACCATTTCATTTATTTTTGGTACTATTTTTCCTTACTGGTCATTCAAAACCAGAAGCCCTATTTATTATTTCCATGTATCTGACAATTCATACATGGTTAGCTTTCAATAAACACTCATTTTCCTTACTATAGTTTTGTTGTTTCTAGGCAAATGGATGGATGTGTGACTACTTCCGATGGTGTCATGAAGTGAAACTTATAACTGAAACGTATGATGCTGATTTATGAAACAAGCCACGTAGGACTTGGCAGGACGCTCTTGCTTTAAAGTTAGGAAGGAGGGGTGCTCCACATAGTTAAAGAGAGGCCCAGTGGTAAATCAGGCCCATGGGGACTACCAGCAGGAGGGAGTTCAGGCTACTTGTCAAAGTTCTGACACAAAGTGAGAGAGAGGTAAAAGTGCGTTTGTTCATCTGAGTTGATAAAATTATTGGACCTCAGTAGACTGACCGATTGGGGAAAATGTAAACACGGCTGAGCATGATACCATAATATGATGTAATCTGTCCTGAGAACACCTATGATAGTCTCTGCCCTCTTCTATCAAGGCTGAATCTCTGTAACCAATGAGTGGGCAGATCTCTCACCTATAATAAATATGAGAACAGAATAAAAACCTCGAAGGAATTGTTAGGAATAAAGATTGGTTTTATATATTACCCCCTTCCCAAGCATTTCCACTACAAGTCTCCAGAAGTTTAGGATGATGAAAAAATGCTCACAGGAATCTCTCCAGGAGAGATCAGGATAGTCTGTCCCATAACTCCAAGATGGATAGGAAAATACTTTCATGCAGAATTAGGAACTTTTCCAATCTCTAAAATTCTTTGTGTAAATTCAGATTTAATGAGGCTATTAACTAACATTGCTTCATGTTTGAAAGTTGTTTTTAAAGCACACATTAAAAAATAAATTAAATGATGGGTATATACAATCAAGTAAAGGGTCATTACTCTCATTTGAACAACCGATATGTGGCAATTAATGGCGATTTCTCTTAAGAAATATTTTAAAGAGCAAAACTAAATTACTAAGGGAAAAATAAAAAGTTAATTAGTTACTTTTGACTTGTGCTGGGCTTGATTGCTAAGGCAATCCTTTGAGGTCATCTTTAAAAACACGATACTTATGTGTTCAAGGTGCTAAGCCCATCCATCCGCTTTTTCTTGGTGTTCTAATTAATTTCCATGCTGGTTTGATTAACACCAGCATTTGTTTTTTTCCTAGCAGAAAATACAGCCTCTGTACAAAAGCACTTTAGTGAGTCACCTTTTCTTATCAGGCTTGACAGCCACTGGGTTTTTTCCTATGGCATAGGAATAATATTAAACTTTTTTTTTCATGGACTTTGTAATACCTGATACTTGTTAGTTGTAATAAATTACATAAAATGTATGTATTTAAAATTTCTTTCTAAAAGGTCAAAGGACACTTCCCCTCTTTTGCAAGGAAGGAAAGCGTAAGGTACAACATATATAGGTTATTTCATTTGTACCCAGATCACTACAACATGTTATTAAAATTACCAACGCACCCAGCCCCACGTGCCACACCTGCCCTGCCCCAGGGGTGCACTGAGACAGGGATTGAGACTGGGCGTGGGGGCACGCGCCTGTAATCCCAGGGCTTGGGAGGCTGAAAACAGGAGGGTCGCCATGAGCCTGATCTGTGCGATGAGACCCTGTAGACCCTGCACTAAATGCATAAAAAATAAAATTACCAGCATATTTTATATGCTTTTCATGCTTCCTTAAATAGTCCGTGCAACGTGTGACTTCTCCCTTCCTTATGGGTTCTGTTTCCTTCATTTCAGACCCTCTTCTAATAGCCCTGCCCTGAACGCTATCATCCTTGCATGTTCTCCGCTGCCATGTCCACCTGATGAGGCCTGAAGTTCACAGCATAGTGACTTCTTCTGTCACCTAAAGAGGCACGACCAGATTCTAGTGATCACTAGGAAGGGCTAAAGGGACAGAAGATCATTTTAAGGTGGCTAAAGTGAAAGAAAAAGAGAATAAACAAAATCCCCAATCAAAATGTTAGCAAAGAAGAGGTGAAAGAGAGTGAGAAAAATATGTAGGCAGAAGTACTTTATTGGTGAGAAAATGTGGAATTTCAGGAAGGAAGCATATTAGTTTTCTATTCCTGCACAACAAACTGTCACAAATTTACTGGGTTACGATACACACATTTGTTATCTCCAGTTTCTGTAGGTTAGAATTCTGGACACAACTTCCCTGGGTACACTGGTCATGCTTCTACAAAATGGTATCTGTCTTGCATTCTGTCTAGAGGTCTGAGCAGGAAAGAATCCACTTGTAGTCTCCCCCAGATTGTTAGTAGGTTATTTTCCACAGCCATAGGGTTAGTGGCAGTTTACTCACCCCAGCTGGTAAGGCAGGCATGTTCACTGTTTTTAATCTTATTTAAGATCTCCTTTCATTGAGCTCACATGATTGTGTCAGTATAATGCAAGGTCATGTCCCTTTTTAGTAACTAAATGCACTGGTTAGAGATATTAGTGGCATCAAAGAGTCCTTTCACCTTTGCTGTCTCCTGGCAGTTACCCAGTTGTTGTATTATCCTAGTTTCGGCCTGTAGTCAAAAAGGAGAGAATCAGTACAAGTGTATTTCAGGGTGCCAGAATCATGAGTTATTTTCAGATGAGGTATCTTGCTAGCAGCAGATTCATGGGTCTTTAATTTTTTTATGCAATCTGACCATCTGTGGCCAATAATTAGAGAATCAGACCATTAATTTAGGTGTTATTCCTAAGTTATGTACGAATTTCTCTTATTTGAAAAAAATGTTCCAGTGTTTAATTTGATTCCTTTAACTGCTCTGCCAGTGAGATTTCTCTTTTTTCCTCAGGCTTATTACATAGTTGTCTTCATCATTATTTCTAAGTAAGATTCCCTTAGGCATTTGGTGCTGATTTGCTATTCATGGATTCCTTTTTTAAAATTTATTCTTATATTGAAAGATCTTTATATATCTTTTAATAAAGAATAACATTAGAGAGGCAGGGGAGAAAGCTCAACAGTCTAAGTTCCTGCCTGGCAACCAGGGTTTGATCCTCAGTACCACATGCCATGCTGGCCCCATACCACCAAAACCAGGCATGGTGGTGCATACCTGTAATCCCAGTGCTGGGGAGGCTGAGACAGGCGGATCACTACTAGTTGGAGCTGCGTTAAAATGAATAACATTACAGGCTAAAGTAATTTAGGTCAGCAATTACTTTATTTTAGGACTTAAAAATCTTTGGTCGAACCCTTGTAACTTTTAAAGTTTCTGTTATGGAATCTACTATTATTCCAATGTTTTTGACCTTAAAAGTGATTTTGTACTTCCTGCAAGGTTTTAATGTTCTTTGTTGTGAGCTTCAGACATTTTGACTAAGATGGGCCAGGGGAGTTGCAGCAGATCGCCAACTGGTGGCCAACTTGCAACACCCAGGTGAATTGAACCAGCATGGCTTGGGGTGTGGGAGGCCCACCTGAGGACTATTGCCAGCAGCATACGAGCAGAACTAGAAAAGCTGTTGGCAGGCTGTTAGGGAAGGTGTTTGGAGAAGCTGTTTGAGCTGCTGGTTCTCTTGGGCTGTTCTGCTGGAGGACCTCGTCATGCTGGCTTTCCTGGTGAAATGGGCTGTTCTTGTTGGAGCAGGAGTTCAGGACCTCATTGTGGTTGAGAATGGCTTTCCCACAGGTGGGAAAGCGCTAGCCAGTCATCTTGAGCATTGTTTTCTGGCTTTGGAGGGTAAGATGATGCACAGCTCAGCCTCCTGGAGAAGCTCAGACCTCACTGTTGCTGAGGATGGTGGTACTTTTGCAGTGAGCTCTGGTTCTTACCTTGAGTGCTGTGTCCCAGCTCCAGTTTGGATCCCTCAGCCTGCTGGCACAGGTCCTTCAACAGGCTGCCATAGATTTTCTAGCTTCCACCAATGACCCTTGGGCCTTTCCAGCACAGATCTGTGAAGAGGGCCTGCATGAGACTGTTGTGGGCTCCAGGCCTCCAGTTGTGGGAGGCACTGTTATGAACTCTACGCTGTTAGCCAGACTCATGCAACATATTAGGATACAGGTCTTCAGCTGGATTCTTTGGTCTTTAGTGTGTGGACAGATTTCCTGCACTCATTGCATAAGATTCTTTGGGTGATTCATTATAAGATAATCTTATAAAATGGGTCCAGTATTGTATTGTTCTCCTTGCAAGAACCCCAAACCATGACAGGAGGATGTTTTCTGGTTGTATTTGTCTGGGGTACTAAATATCTCTTTTATCTAGGTATCCATCTCATGTACCATATTTTGGCAATTTTGTCACATTTATAGTGAATAGATATTTTAATGGCATAAGTTGTAGTCCTACACCCTCCTTGAGCCAGATGATTCTTAAATTTGCTGTTTTACACCTCCTGGATGATAATTACATTTTTTTTTCTTTTATTATTGTTGCCTGCTGAGTGTTCTGGCATTCCCACCTTGTCCTTAAGTTCCAGTATCCTTTCTCCTGTTTCATCTTGTCTATTGCCAAGACCTGATTGTTTTCCACTTAATTTACCAAGGTTTTTCTCTTTCAGGATTTCTGCTTAGCTCTTTTCCCAAATCTTTGACTGTTTGATGAGTCTGTCACTGAAGAGCCTTTCAGGCCCTGCATGTCTTCCTTAACCATCCAGTTGCTTATTTGTATCTTTTTTGAGCCCACTGATCATTTTAACCGATGGTGCTTCCTAATTATTTGATGTTTCAACCATTTTAGTATATATAGTTCAGCTGTTGTGAAGTTATGAATTTTGAAAGCATCTGGTTGCCTTTTTCCTCATGATTTTTGTTTTGAAATCTGAAGAATAGTTGGGATAAACAACATACCACTACGGCAGGGACCCCTGTCATGAGCACCTTTCTCCCAGTGGTTGCCCTACGCTTTGGATGTCACTGAGTACAAAAGCTTCCATTCAACTTTTTTAAAGCACTGAGCACTATCTCCAGCATTCCATCATGAGAATGCCTACCACTAACACCAAAGAATCAGCTACGTATCAGTATGTAGTATAGAAGTTTCTAGACATCCTCTACACTTTCACTAACTAAAGATAAATGAATTATAATAACGTGGAATTGGCTAGGGAACAAGAAAACAAGAAAAGATTACTGAAAAAGGAGAGAAATATAAATTTTGAAGGTAATACTGTAAAAAAAGGGAGAGGGACAGAGGGAAGTTTAAGAGTTTACATGAGGGAAAGAAAAGAAAGATTAGGGCAAGAAACATAACTGGAAAGTGAGAAAAGATACAGGGAGATTGACTCCAATTAATAAACTAGCAGAAATACAGTATTAGAAGACCTAAGAAACAACCTGTAATAAGGAACAATATAATAAAACAAGTTAGACACTATGAAAATGTAATAATTAACTCTCATGCAATATTACACACACAGAAGAGTAAAGGTGTTTTAATGGTATTTTCATACAAGACAAGAGTAAAGGAAGAAAGAGTTGAGATACAAGAGGGAAGGAAAGAAGGGATAGGGCATGAGTATAAATGTAACATGCAAGACTTAAAGTCCAGTTAATGAAATAACATGAACGCAAATTTAGCAAGCCCTGTGGAAGAATCCTTGGCCTGCAAGAAGCACAACATGAGGTGGTAAAACACCATCAATGCAAAAGCAAAAACTAGCACTCGTGAGCACATATGCCACCCCTTGCAGCATATATCAAGAGAAAGACAATACAAAATAAGGGACTAATAGCTCTGACCTTCTTCCTTTAAGTCATATTTGTATTGGAGTAGACCTCAGACAAAGGGAAGATGAAAGGGGTACAAATCTTTTTTTTTTTTTTTTTTTTTTTTGTCTATAGGGCTCCTTCACATCTCTCCAAACAGAAAAGTTCTCCTAGAACATCCAGGAGAGGAATCTGCCCCTCCATACAGTTGTGGGTGGATGCTCGGTAAGTGAGGCATTGGCAGGAAAATCAGCTCCCACGTACCAAATTAATCTTTTCTGTGTCTGGTTATAAGGACACCAAAAATTGCAGGCTTTCCTCTGAATTTGTTACTCACATTGTCCTTGGACAGGTCCAGAGTGTAAGCCAAAGCTCTGTAAATTTTCCAGACCATGTTTTTGGAGGTGTGCTGGCCAGTATCTGCATACTTCTGGATTTACTGTACATATTCCTGAGCACATTGTTGAGGCCAGTGATGGGCAGTGAATGGGTAGGATCTGTTTCTCTATAGCTAGAGTGGTGCCCGTCCTTCAGCTGGTCCCTGGATGAAAACCAGGCTCGGATCCCCCTTGCCCACCAAGCTCCATGTTGCTTAATGCATTGCCTGACACTTAATTCAGATCTCTTCTGTTTCCTGCTATCTTTTCTGCCCCACTGCGAATCTCCAAGAACAGAGTTCAGACTCCCATGAGCTAGGGGCTAAGATCATTCTTGTGACTTTAGTTTTACTGGGTCATGGTTTTTTACCTTGGGCTATGCTAACTATTGTCATAGATGTCTACTTCCTCCCTTAACACTGTCACAGGCCCTGGAATTACAGGACAGGTAGGACTTTTCTGTGACTTAGCAAAGAGAATGATTCCAGATGCCTTCCTATCCCGATTTGGCCCAAGGTCATCTCATGGTTATTCTACCATGACAAGAATGGGCGGACTTTGCAAGATGGCTTTGCAAGACCCTGACAATGGAGACTGGGAAATGGGAATTATTACTCATGTCTCTTATCTTCTTGGATGTAGTTGTATCTTCGGTTATTATGGCAAAGAAAACTCAAACAATACTATTTTGTATTCTGGTGTCAATTAAAGCTTAAGTTTGTGTTTCCTTAAGTTTGCTTCTTGTAAATGTTGACATAGTTACCTAACCCAATACTTTGTCATAAGACAACTTGTTCCCTAGGTAAAACATCGTACACCTCTGTTCCTTTTTCATAATCTAAGCCCATTCTTTGTAGAATTTCTGTAGCTGCACTAATCATATCAGCACCACCTTCTCTCTGGACTCAGAACTAGACATGGAACTAAAACTATACCCAGTGTCCCCTCCAGCCTTCAGTTGGTGCTGGGTGGTGTACCAGGGGTCCACTGCTGGCCCCTGATGTTTGCTGTCCCTGCATCCAGCCTCCACAGTTGACTCAACTACATAACATTGGTTGCTGCAGCACTACCTGCTCAGGCTGTCGCTCCGTCCAGCTGAAAGGTCAGTGCTCACAAGAGGATACTGACTGATTACTGCTGCATAGGAGGGAGGCATCTTCTCCCCCTGTGAGCTACAGCTTTTTCAGCGCTGGAGTATGTGGCTTCAGTTAGTTTGCTTATCTTCCTGGGTATCAATACTTGAAGGTTTCTCCTGGTGCTGGATGTCAGAGGATACGGTCTAGTGATTTTCTACAGTGCCCCTATCTCCTCACAGAGCTGGACGTCTATGTTCTTAGACAAATACTTGGGGCAACTACCTCCAGCCTGGCATCTTTTGAGTCACCATGTTTTACTTTTACACGTTTCATAACCAATTGCATTTGTGACAACCACACTAAATAGAGAAAAATAAAATCTTCATAATAGCATCATGTTTGAATTGCAATGGCCACATTTTAATATCTGTACATTTAAAAACTGCAACTAAAATAGGTCACTAGCTTTACTGACAAATGACTCTGTACTTATCATTAGCTTACTCTCACTCTTTGAGCTAATGTTTTCTTGGAGAATGAGCTACCTAATTTGCCTTATACACAAGCAGTATTTTATTTTTTTAAATTTATTTATTTGCATTTTAACTTAAAGAGTGAAAAAATAGAAGCAAAAACAAAGAACAAATGACATAAACAGAGTAATATACAGTGATACATATGTTACAGATTTTCAAAACATGGATGGCTAAATATATATATAATATATATACTATATATTATATATAAATTTTTTAAATAAAAAAACTAACACAGATCAGCAATCCACAATAGAAGCAGGTTATCCACAGAAGTTGTTGACTTGAGCCATTCACAGCTCACTATATTAATATGACTTTATATACCTCCATCTTTATTCTTTTGTGCTAGATGGTTAAGACCAGTTAAAGCAAGACCTATATAACAAAAAATGTAATTTTTATATCAGATAAGGTCAGTCAAGTGCCCTCAGGGTTTATCCTGTAACCCTTTACTGCTCTTTGTAGATCCCTTGTCAGTGTCAGCCTTGTGGATGAGTCACAGCCATTGCTTGACCAATTTCCTCTCTGTGGAAGCCTGAGAGAAAGTTTTCTCTCCATGTGACTCTCCTTAAGTACAACCAGTATTTTAAGCAACCACCTTTCATATGGTTTTTATGTACTTCTTGGGAATTTATATTTTTATTCTTAGCAAATTAAAGTGTCATTCTATACCAAAGCTTCGAATGCTAATGATTAAACATAGATTAGGGCTTATAGACTCAATACTTTCAAAAGATTCTTTTGGTTTTAATTTGTTTATGTTGTTTATATTATTTCTTAAGACTCTAATGATTTATTAGATAGTAATTTCTGATATAATATACATAGATTTTAGCACTTTACTATTACAGTTATAAAACCAATTTAAAAATACAAAAAGATTATAGTAAAATTCTTACAAACTCTGGTGATTTTTACTATCTGGAATTATTTCCACTATCATCACTAGATTTATTTTCACCATTGTATTAATAAAAAACTGTTTTTACTTAGCAAAACATTTAATGAAGCTTATGTAAGATTTCCTAAATTAAGGGAAGAACAAATACACGTTTTTTCCTATCTGATTATCAATACTGAACTTTAAAATACTTAGAGATTGAAATGATTATTGAAACATTATAAAAGTATATAGAATTTTTCCATTATGACATACTTTGGATACAGTGATGAATTACCCTTAGAATGTCACAAATTGCAACACAGTGTCTCTGTGACCAAAGGGGAATGACACGACTTCAAGCCAGTCTATGCCCTGCTCCGTGACATGAATCCACTTGTCCTGATGTTATAGCAATGTTAAACTGCTATGTAAGCTGCTGAATATTTATTTTTCAATTTCTATATTTACCTTTTATTGGAAAAGTGACAGATGGATCTATTTTACCTCACAGACCAATTCTAGTCTCAAATGACTGAACTTAGAAGTCAGAAGCCACAGCCATGTTCTTCCGTGGTAAAAATGGGTCAAAAACTGTGGCTATTTGAGATAACAATATTTTTTAGTCCTAGAAAAATGAGCTAACAAGCAATGATAAAGGATGGATGAAATTTAAATGCCTAGTACTGAGAGAAGAGCATTCATGCTGTCTAAGTCCAAATATATGATGTTCTGGAAATGCCAAAACTGAAAACAGTGAAAAGATCAGCAGCCGCAAGTTGAGAAGAGTGATGGATGTTTAAGCAGAGCACAGAAAAAACTTTCAGTCAGTAAAACTATGCTATATGGTACTGTGATGGGGGATATGTCCTTTTATACCTATCTAAAAGCATGCAGTAGCACCTGCCTGGCAAGCACAAGGACCTGGGTTGGACCCTGGCACTGCATGCTGTGCCAGCCCTGGAACCCCATGCGTGACGTACTGACCCTGAAACTTGGCTGGTGGTGCATGCCTGAAATCCCGGCACTGGGGAAGCTGCGACAGGGAGATCACTATGAGTCCAAACTGCATAGTGAGACCCTGTATGGAATGAATAAATAAACAAACATGGAATGTCCAACACTTAGAATAAACCTCAGTAGATTGTGGGCTTTGTTAAGAATGACGCACCAAAGAAGAAGAGGCATCATTCCTAACAAACGGGTCCCACTGCTGAGGGAGGTTGATAAGAAGAACACTGTGCACACGTGGGGTCTGGGGACGGAGTCTCTGCACCGTATGGAGTGAATAAATAAATAGCACTAAGAACTTAAAAATGCTCCAAAATGTTTCACATTATAAAAATTGCAATGAAAAAGAAAGTATGAGAAAATATTTACCTTAATCAGAAAAACTGTGATTATGTAGAAGGTTCACATATTAAAGTACTGATTATTCTGTATTGTTTTGTTATATGAAAAGTTTGTTATATCAAAAAGGAAGAAAAAAAAAATATATATATACACACACAGGATAGTTTGGATAATTACACTGCTGCTTCCTACTGATCTAGTGAAAGGAATAGTTAATGCTTAAGTATTTTTCACTTTTTAATTTTTTGACCAATTTTACATGGTTCTATCTGGTAACCTGATCAGTTAATTTGAAGACAACACTCTGCAATGTAACAGCCACTGTCAGATTCCTGCCATTTCATTTAGTGAAATTCTATATTGTTTCTAATGTGTTTTTTGTTTAGTTGTTTGGTTTTTTCATTATTTTTTGGTCTCTAAAAAATAAATTCTTGAAATTAAATGATCAAACCCTAAATACAAACGCAATGTATGATTCAGAAAATTCAAAACTTCCAGATGTAGATAAATGACGGTCTCATTTGTAGTAATTATGTGACTCCAACATGACAGAGCTAAAATATGATAAGTAAGCACAAGACCTAGATTTGTTTACCTTTCAACAAAAATGGGGGTCAGGTTGTTATTTTTTATTTTGTTTTATTTTTGTGGCACCAGAGATTGAACTCAGGACCCTGTGCTTGCCAGACAAGCGCTTACTTTACTGAGCTATCTCCCAGCTCTGGTTGTTTTTAAATAAAACTCATTTCATGTGAAAGAGATCTCATGATATTGATACAGGGAAGAAAACTCCCAACCTGACCTGGACGAGTTCGTGTTCTCTGAAACCGAAGAATGAAATTTAGGAACAAATGGAGGTTGAGGGTAAAACTTTATTGGATAGAAAAGCTTCTGCCGGACAGGGACAGAAGGAGGACCTGAGTGGGTTGCCCAGGAAGCTGCTTCTTTTGGGGACTTTTATAGGGCAAAACCATATGGGACTAAGGTAGAGAAGGAGTCTCGCTTAGGCAGATGTGGGGAGGGACAAAACTATGGTCAACCAATGGGATTACAAGCACCATTGTTCAGGTAAAGTTGATTAGGCCCAGGACCAAATGGGGAAATGAGAGTCAGTAGTAAGCGGGCATGAATAGGGACAGGGTCTCTCTTCCCCTTAGGGGTTGGGCTAGTGACTCACTTGGGTCTTTTCAGGTGATTGCTACCTATTTAGAATATCAATCCCTGGTGTTACTCTTTTAGCATTTGTTTGGCCTTTAGGTCTGATTCACAGCAGAAGCCTCTGTCCCTCCCAGAGTTGCAGACCTCTTGTTTCCTCTTTATTTCTTTGGAGGGCCTGGCCCTGCCTGACTGCCTAAAAATATTTCTAACTCCACTGCCTACAACATGATCATGGCACACACACACACACACACACACACACATGCACAGATACATGCAGGAAATATACATGCGCACAACCATAGATTGTAAATTTTATACTACAGCATGGTATAATCTGGTGTAAGTATAACATATTTTACTTACTGTTTTTTTTTTTTCTGAATTTTCAAGTTTTGTGTAAGTTGACATGCTTAAAAAATGGTTTCTATTAGTTAAGGGAACTATGATGAAAATTATCACAAGACAAATGCAAAACAAACATAATAGATGCCCTAATCTCAAAAAGATGATGAGGGAAATGTATAAATACTTAAAATTACCATTCAATGAAATAAACTTCATAGAGAGATGTCAATAAAATAACACAAACATTTCCTTAGGGCATAACTATTAAAAACATGGGTAGAAGTCATGACTAGGAATTTTTAAATACCTTAGAAAAATTTTAATTCTAGAGATTAACAGGAGTGCTATTACTAAGAGAGAATCCCAGGAGGCTTTGCACAAACATCTGTTTCCACCACCTTCTGTATACAGCAATACAAGTCTTCCCTACCCAAGGCGAGGCCGTAGGAAACGCACCCCCAACAGCTGAAGCAGTCATTGTACACATACTGCGTTCTCATCTGTACCTTAAGGGAGTCAGACAACAACCCAGTACTTTTTTATTTACGTGCTTATTAAAGTCACACAGGTAAAACGTTTCTGAATGTGTTTTCAGAACACATTTTATTTTAGTGCTTTCAAATGTTTAGAGGATAATTGTTAGAGGGATGAAAAAATATAGGAGTTCAGTCTGAGAATAAAAATCTGTTTTGGCATTTTAATGTCTGAAGACTCGAGAACTGCCAAATGTTTGCTAATCAAGAAGTGGCAGAAATTCACAACCAGTCCCCAAAACATAAGACAATTCTATTCACTGTAAAAATATGTTTACTGCATTTACTTACCGGCTGTTTAGCACAAATGTTTTTTGTCCCAAAGTGGGGAAGCTGGCAATCTTTTAATTTCCAAAGTGCTCATAGAGTGCAGCTGTAGATACACGCGGCATTTGTTAAAGGCCTATCCAGGTATCATTTGCTGCCCCTTTTGTCAGAACCTGTTTGCATTTGAAGTCAACACGAGCTTTCCTTTTCCCTCTGGCACCTTTTGTAGTTTCTGTGTTCTCAGAGAATGTTCAAGCCTTGGTATGGACTGGTTTTGTTTTGAACCCATTCAGATGCAATGTTGAATTTTTTTTTTTTTTTTTTTTTTTTTGGTAACTTTGTTTTTTTGCTCTCTGATGTTTCATATATTTTTTAAAACAGCCCAGAGAACTGCATTTGGGATTCACTGGCATTCAAATATCCACGACCCAGAGTAAATTTCCAACAATAATAACAGTTTTTAAAAGCTCTAAAAGCACATCTTGTTCTGGGAGGAATTTCATTTTCTTTTCAAAAGACAATTTCTTTAGAGGAACCATTGTCTTATCTCCCGGGTAAGGTTCTAAATTTTTTTTTTAAGTGATATAACCTCAGCCTCTCCACAGAGCATACTGATTAGAGAAAAAGATCATATTATTTCATGTGTAAGAACAAGGACTTCAGAATTCAGTAAAATAATTATGTTGGTCATAAAACTGAATTCATTTAAGAAACTCTGGCTTCTCTTCCAGAACAGGATTTTTACTTTGTTAAAGAGAAGAAAAAATAAAAATTGGAAGAAGGGTAGATAATTTTGGCCGTCCCAATATTCAAAAACAGCACTGTCTACACAGTTACCTTATAAGGAAGAAAACAATAAAGGTATTTAAAAGCTTATAAAGGCATTAGTGGATAGTATAAATAGGATTATGAATCAGACGTCATCACGATGTCTGAGTTCAGTCTGCCAACCCAGCAAGGACCACTAAAGAGAAGCGCAGTTCTTCAAGTCAGAGGACTATTATTCACACACCTAACCTTTTACAGTTTCTAATTAACTGATGCCCTTTTACTCATGTGTTGCTTTTGCCACTTCTTAAAGGACTTCAAAGAAAATTACCAATATAACCACTGTAGAAGTCTTGGGGATTTTTACCTGGAGTATCAGATTTATCCAAAAAATTATTATATATGATTAGTAATATTCATCCGAGTAAAATGGAAAGTTCAAAAGGACGTTTGATGGAAGTGGAATTTTGACAACTTATTTCTAAGGCCCCTATAAATCTCACAAAAACCCTCCAAGGGGAATAAAGTTCTGATTAAAGCCTTAATTAAGTTAAAAAAGAACTCTAACTGGAAAGCGCAAAGCCCCACTGCTGCTGCTAACTCCAGGCACCAATATCTATCAAAGAATATCTAAGAAACAGAGGAGGAACTGAAGAATTCAGACTTGTGTGGATTTAACGTCCTGCTTCGCATTTTAATTTCCAGTCATCATCTGTCGGTCCAAAACTAAAGGCTCTAGATGAGTCAAGAGCATGAATCACTAGCAAGGCTTTGAGAGTGCCCCTCCTATCTCACTAGCGTTCTTCTGGTTCTCAGGGGAGGCCGTGAGACCTATCAGGTCAGAGCAAAAGTGTCAGAAAAGAAGAAGTTTCAAAACAAAATGGAGCATGTATTTACAGTGTCTGGGCAATAAATCCTATTCAGAAAACACATAAAAACTCAGTAACCTTTTAAACTTCTGACCTCACTTTTCCTCTTCAATTGCCATAAAAGTAACCAAGAGGAATTTGGAAAGAACATTGCACATTGAAGAACTCAGTTTGGGGGCCAGCAAGATAGCTCAGCAGTCCCAAGTGCCTGCTTAGGCAAGCGCAACAGCCATCGTTTGACCACACCGGATGAGCTGGCCACAAAAAAAAAGAAAAAGAAAGAAAGAATAGCTCAGTTTGATGGAAGCCAAACTTGGCTCCATGGGGTGGGTCCGTATCTGTGAAGGGAGACCCCTGGAGGAAAAAAATGGTGGGATGTGTACTGCCTGATTAGAGACACCTGAGGTGCTCCTGGCTCAGCCTTGCAACTGACACATCAAATGAGAAACTGTTGTGCTCTGTTTCAGAACTGATTGACATTTTAATTATTCTACAGCTGGAAGTGTTAATCACACCACAGAATGAGGGGATAATTCCCAGCTGGAAAAAAATTCACACAATAGCTTGGCAGCCACCAAAAAGCAGATAGTTTAAATCACTTGTTTAAAAAAAAAAATCAATATTTAAAACCCCTTCACAAATTAAACCCGCAACAGTAGATCCATATTTAAAAATCTACTCCACAAAGTGCACTTCTTGCATTTGATCCTCAGATTTGAAACACTGCAAATCTAAGGAAATTAACAATTAAAATATAGTTCATTTGAATAATGTGTGATGATTCAAAGAAATTGATAATTATTATACTTATTAAATTGAGTTTCTGTTTACAAAATGCAAATTCTATTCCTAGTCAAGCTCTGTTACATTGGTTTTATTAAGATTCTCTTTTAGAAAGTCTATGTTGTCTTGTACTGATTAAAAGTCACAAAAGGCATGTTTAATTGGAGAAATATTTGTATATGTTAGTTCTTCACATGCTTGTCTAAGCAAAAGAAACAACTAAGTATTATTTCCAATTCTTTAGGGCTGGTGATTTGATAGTTGTGGAATGAACTCTGTGAATCTTGAATTCACAAAAGGATGCTGAGTGATGCTTAAAATCAAGCAAATTTGTTAAACATTGAAGTACAAATCTGGATTTTTAGATAAAAGTTTTAGTTCTATTTGTGTGAATAAAAACGTGTTTTCATGTACCAAAACACAGAGGCAACTACCGAAATTCATTAAAGTGTAAAATTTCTGCCTATTACTTCAGGTGATTAAAAATAAACTTGGAATTCTTCTAGAATACAAACTTGAATCAATATTCTACTTTTGATATTTTACAAAATTTTTGACATTTGAGATTTCAACTTAATTGTATGGCTGAGAATACTAATATTTTCCTTTTAGCAAAAAGGAAATTCTGCCTTGAATTTCTAAAGGAAAACGTTCTAAGAGGAGTCCTGCTAATTCTCATATTAACTTTTTGACTTCAGAGTGTCTTCCTCTAGATATTTACTAATCTTTATGAAAGAGCTGAGCGTCAAATCTTATTACAAATGTGCTTTGAATTTATCCCAAATAGGCATATGTTTGTATCACCTATTAACCAAGAAAGACTTCAAGGAATTGACTAATAGAATGTTATTGTGTGTCAGGGTTTAGTCTAAATTGAAAAAAAAGAAGGAGGCAGCTTTCATTATCATTTTCATGCCCATTTGATTGTACTTTATTATGCTACTAAGTTGCAGTCTGGGACTTACAGTAGTAAATGCTGGGTATAAAAATACTACTCTTGCTTCATTTCATCCCAGAAGAAAGTTCAGACTTATTTGTATGGATAACAGTACATGGGAAATAGTCTTCCTGGGGGGTTGTATATTACACATTCTGAATTTTAAAAAACTACAGCTAATTTAAAGATAGCATTGTACAATACAAACCACTATCAAATTCTTATTACTTTGTTTAATGAAAATTTGTATCATTTCTAATGTTTTATATTTTTACCATTTTGTATTCTTTAAAAGAATAACAATCAAAAAGAAAAATATGGAAACCGACTTCCAAGTTTTGAAGTACTTAGACCCCTGGGTAGCTGATTCACAAACCTGGAGTCTTACGATTTTGTCTATTTAAATGTAGGTCACTTATACTGTGAGGAAACCATTATTGGCTTTGCCATTCATGTGTAGTTTCTTATATATCATTAAATTTTGGGGTTTTTGCCATATTCATAAGTGTCTGGCCTGGACTACAGCTTGATTTGGATGATAAATAATAAATAAATCACCAAAAGGAAAAATAGGTAAATGATGGCTGGGGAGATAACTTGGCAGTCTAAGTGCCTGCCTGGCAAGTGCAAGGACCTGGATTTGATCCTCAGAACCACATGCCATGCCCACCCAGAACTCCAGGCACGCCACGCTGGCCACTGAAACCCAATGTGGTAACACACACCTGCCATCCCAGCACTAGGGAGGCCGAGACAGGAGGATCACTATGAATCTGAGCTGCATAGCGAGACCCTACACAAAATAAATAAACAAAAGCTTTAAAATAATTTAAAAAGAAAATGGCTAAAATCTTACTCTTAACAGATTTATTGTTGTATATGAATTTATAGCCAAACAGAAATTTGTTCATGGCACAATTTCAATAATTTCTAAGTGCAAAAGTCTTAACATCTTGTCAATAAACATTTCTGTGTCAAAAATGAAGCTGTATAAATGTAACACCCAATAATGGTATAGGCTGTTTGTCTACAAAAATGATAAAATTGTAGATTATCTAGTAAACAAATTTGTAACTGCTGCTAATTTTTCTAGCTGTAATTCAACAAGGAAATTCTCTTCTCTCAATTTTATGTCATCATGAGAAAATGTCCTCTGTGATTCTAGACACTAATGTAGTCTGAAATTCTCCCTGCCTGGGTGATTAATGCCTACTCATGGCAGTGCTTCAGGCACAAAGGGAAGCCAAAAGGTATCAGTGGGTCAAAAAATAAATCAATTCATTAACTGAATTAACTGTTACCTAAAATAAAAAATCATTAGCCAAAATCCACAGCAGGAAACAAAAATTAAGTGTTTAAGAGTTTTCCTTAATTACCTTTGCATACTTCCATTTACAAATATATTCATCTTTTTGTTTGGATAGGCACAGATATAACGCATTACACATGTAGAAATCATATCAAAGTAAGGGAACCTTGAAAAACATCTATAAAACATGAATTCTTTATACAAAGGTGGAAAATCTGAGTTTTCATAATTTGAAAATTGAAATAATAATTCTGTATAAAGTAATAATTCTGTCTGATCATAAACATAGAAAGGTATTTTTATGTAAGAAGACATCTTTCCAATCTGACAACGTGTGACAAATATTTCTCATAAGGCTTTGACTTTCTAGTTCCAAAATGCCAACTATACTAATCATTTTTAGCATGTCCACTCTCTGCAAAAGCTTCAATATAATAACAATATCTTACATATAAATTATCATGTGTATCAATCTCAAAAAACTCAAAGGTTTTGAAGATGAATGTACCTCATCTTCAGCTATCTCAAAATTTTAACTCAATTCTAAGACCGCTTGGTAGAAAGCCTGCCACCTCAGAGTCATACCAGTTCTAGCAGGTGTTCTCACAACAAACCATCTACACCAGGACGAAGGGAGCTGCCTGTGAACTGTAGTGCCCAACTTTAGAATTATTATTAGAAAAGACATGTTGAAAAAGGCAGAAAGCAAAGAGCTTTCCCTGTCATTTCCCTCCTAACTCTAAGAAGAATAAAACGAGACACTTCCTAGCTGTAGAAAAGAAGAAATGAAGCTCAAACCTGAGCTCTGAAACTCAGTACAAGGCCTACAAGGTAAAACCTCTGCTGGGCAGAGCACCATGGCTTCTACCACCAGGCCAGTGCTTGTACAGATTGGGGCTGGGAAGATGGCTCAGTAGAATAAGCACTTACCTGGCAAGCGCAAGTGCCTGAGTTCAATCCCTGGTTCCAGAAAAAGAAAAAAAAAAAGAAATATCAAGTAGAAGAAAGCATGAGCTCTAAGATGGGCTGCTGGAAAATTCCAAGGGAGGGGAAGAGAAATGAAGAAACCTTATACAAACTTCAGGAAAACATTAACCACAAATATTAGAGGGCTTGAGAGTGATGTGAGAACGCAAAAAGGACAGAAAGCTTAAAAATAGTAACAGCGGGCACTGAGGATATAGCTCAGCGGCATAAGTGCCTGTCTGGCAAGGGCAAGGTCCTGAGTTTGATCCCTGGTGCCACAAAATAATAATAATAAAATAATAATAATAATAATAATAATAGCAAAATGTGCAAAGTTACAAGAAACAAGTACCTAGATATACCATGGACAAAGGTAATCAGTCATATTTAACTCAACAAAACACACCGAAAGTATAATTTTTTATTTTTTATTGTAGGGAAATGTCTATAGGTGTTTAGGATCTCACTACTAGATTGGACTCTGTTTACAGCCTCCCAAGAGCTAGGATTACAGGCATGTGCCACCAACCCAGCTTCAATTGCCGTCTCAGCGTGGCCCCTGGGGCGTGGCCAGCATGGCAGGTCCCAAGGATCGAATCCCTGGTCCCTGTGCCTGCTTGAAGGTGCTTTAATTTGCTGAGCCATTGGGCTGGCCCATGTGTTATAATTTCTAAATTTTTTTTGTACTTGGAAATGAACTCAGAACCTTGCACTTGACAGGCATGTGTGAGTGTGGCTAAGCTATATTCCCAGCCATGATTATAATCAGTATAAATAATAATATAGATTGAAATATATCATAAAATTTTATAATATAAAACATATTACCATAACCTAATATAATATCAAAAGTAAAAGCAGAAAGAGAAAGGCAGGTGGAAAAAGGAAACATAAGAAGCACAAGAATTTTAGAATTCACCTGCAGTATACTTTCCAGAAGAAAGTTTGCATGCCTGTAGACAGTGACGTGAGAATTTCACATATGTTTGGAATGGGAGGGTACAACCAAAAATGCTGTACCCAACAAAGCTCTCTCTCATTTACTTTGCTTTCTGCAGTGCTCATGCTGCTAAGGGCTGTGTGTTTAAGTTGCATCCCCAACCCAAGCTATACTTTAAAAATAAACGTGAGCAGAGACATTCTCAGACCAAAATAGAAAACAAGAAATCTCTGAGAGACATCTGCATTACAACTGTGATACAATCAGAAACAGGGAAATTGAGCTACTCCTGGCCCTTCGTGCAGCTGCGGGGCACACCACCAGGCTGCTGGTGGTCTGTTTCACCCTGGGCTGTCTTGATGCCCAAGGTGGAAGATCGTTACTTGCAATGCCAGTGTGAGAGGATGGTAGACACCTGGGTTCAGAGCTGTCAACCGCAATGGGAAGCACTTGCAGTAAGGAGTGTCCGACCCTTGAAATTCTAAAGTCAGAGTTGTGTTGAAGCCCGTCAAATGCTCTCTGAGGATTTCTTTGCCTGGGTTCCCATTCTTTCTCTGCTGCCATCTATGATCTTCAAGAAATGTAATTACCTTCTATTTACAGCAAGATGTATGCTTGGCAGTTTTTCCTTGCCATGCATAAGGACCTGGACTGGCATTTGGGGCTACTCCACTGTAATATGAAGTCCTGCTGGAACACGAAAGGGAGTTCTCCAAACTGAAAGCAAAAAAAAAAAGCAAATGGATAAGAGGAAACCTTGGGCAGGTAGAGAAATCATTAGTAAGAGTCACTGTACAGAAAAAATCAGAACAGTCTAACATAAGCAGTGGGGAACGATTCACATCTGTAATATGAAAACAAAACCAAAAACAATGTAAATAATAATCAGCATTATATGTTTAGAGGCAGACAACACAGAAAGATGTAAAACAGGATATAGGAAAAACCAAAATGTTAGAAATAATAGAGTGAAAATACAGTTTTCGACTACAACACCTCTTCTGTTCATTTTATCTCGATGATCACTGCGGAGAGTCATAGCGGATTGCTTGAAAGGCCAGGGCACCTGACAACACCTAAGGATGTGACCCTGCTGCTTGGTACAAGCTGCAGTGGGATACACTTACATAAGCATGACTTAGCGCATACAACCACGCATGTCCTACAGGATTATTACAGTACACAGAATCATAGACTTATTAACAGCTGATACATATGAGCCACACATTAAAAACACTCATTCTGTTGTTACTGATATTTGCTCCTCATGCTTTCTTTGGGGACCACAACCACAAAATATCCCTCCATCCCCAATCCCAACAATCATAAAATTTGCTGTTTCAACTTTCTCTTGTATAATAATATATTTTTAGTTTTCCCTTATTTTATAAATATGTGTATTTTTAAAAGCTTCATGAAACTGAAAAGCAAAAAATTTATAGCAGACAAACATGATAGGCAAGAAATCAGAAAACACTACCTTAACAAATCACAAGAGAAGATTATATGGGACAATACAAAAGAAAAAAGACTTACAAACACAAAATGTAGCACGAACTTACTTGTCAATAATTACTTTAAACATAAATGGAAGGACATAGGAAAACCTGTACTGTAACATCATGAAACTCAGTTGAGCTCCAAATTTTCTGAACATAGAGATTATGGAGCCACAGAGGAAAGAGATCAAAGTTCTATAGTGTGCCTGGGGAGAGTCACATGGAGAGAAAACTTTCTCTCAGGCTCTCACAGAGAGCAAACTGGTCAAGCATTGGCCATGACTCATCCACATGGATGACACAGACAAAGGATCTACAGAATAAGGTACAGGACTGCAAGAGAAACCCTGAGGGGACTTCACTGACCTCATAAGAAACAAAAAGTACATGTGTTAGTATATAGGTCTTGCTCTATCTAGGTCTTAACCATCCAGCAGAAAAGTATAAAAATGAGGTATACACCACGGGGCCATAATAATAAGTTGAGCTGTAAATGGCTATGGTCAACAACTTCTTCAGATAACTCACTATTGTTGTGGAATGCTGGACTGTGTTGGATTGTGTTGTCGAGTTCAGGCACCTAAATTGGTTGAATGACAATGGAGTGCCCATCTTTGACAGGTGTAGACAAAGGAAGGGGTATAGAAAGGAAGAATCATAAGGTGTGCGTATGGACAGTACAGTGGGTATAGATAATGCCGTGCTTCTACATAGTTATATGAGAGGCAAGATTTGCACTAATGGTGGTTGGACAGGATATTATGTCGGCTTCTAGTACTATGGACAACCACTAGGAAAATAACAAAGTAGCAAGTATTAATTATTGAATCTTTGATGTAATTCAGGTATAAAAAAATAAGATACATAAACAGCTACACTCTCTTAATTTACTGATAAGAGACATCTGCTATAATAATGTCTGTAAGTATGATATCATGTATGCACCTTCTATGATACCAAAACAAACAGTTTCCAATGTATTAATTTATCAAATCCATCTTGTCAAGGTATCTTAAAACTGTCTCATTGATATTTGTACTTCAATAAAATAAAAATTAAAAAAAAACATAAATGGACTAAATCCTCAAATAAAAGGCATAGAGGGACTGAATGGATAAATAATTATGCCAGTAATCCCTACACTTATTCTAGTTGTTTAGAAAAAAGAAAGCCTTGACCACCACTAACACTCAGAAACTGAAAATAGAGGAGTGGAATCAGACAATCCATGCAACGGATTCCAAAAGAAAGTAGCCATGCCTACACCAAAACAAGACTTAAAGTCAATAAAGCGAGAGAAGATAGGTTATTAAATAATAATAGAGTTGATTCAGTAAGAAGAAATAAAATTCCAAATATGTGTACTCCCAATATTGAAGCAAAGAAATCAATACAGAAAATATTAGTAAGGTTTACTACGCCAGACATAGACTTTAATCCAACAATAGTGGGGGATGTTAAAACCCAACTTTCAGTCATGGGTAGATCATCCAGAAGGGAAAATAATCACCAAGAACATAGCAAAGTTAAATTACACTATAAGAAAATGGACCCAAAAGACATATACAAAATATTGCATCCAAAAGCTGCACAACATACATTCTTCTTATTAGTAAACAGAATATTCCCCAGGACAGATCATACGATGGTCTGAAAAATAAATCTCAACAACTTTAAAAGAACTGAAAGGCTGGCACGACAGCTCAGCCCACTTTGACAAGTGCATGACCAGGGTTCCATCCCTGGTCCCACATGCCACACTAGCCCCACCCCCGGGGGTGAACCAGCCACAGTGTCTGGGTGTGGTAGTGCACACCTGTAATCCCAGTCCTGTGAAGGCTGAAAATAGGAGGATCACCACAAGTTCTATCTGTGTAGTGAGACCCTACACCAAATACATAAAATAAAAATAATAATAGTAATAAAATAAATAAAAGAACTGAAAATAGTTATTTCTAACTGTACAGCAAACTAGTAATCAATAATAAGAAAATTTTTGAAAAGTATAGAAGTTAAGAAATTACTCTTCTATTTCCTTTAGTTTTTCTGAAACAGTTTTACTATACAGACCAGGCTGGCCTTGAATTCATAGCCATCCTTCCACAGACTCTGAATGCTTGGAATACCAGCACAAACCATCATGCCCAGGCAAAAATTCATTCTTGAAATACCAATAGATCAAGAAAGTAATTAAGAAGAAAACTTTGGAAACAACAAGGCAAATAAAAGTGAAACCATGAGTTAGCAAAATATATGTAATACAACCAAAGTAGCACTATAAAGGAAGTTATAATAATCAAGGTCCAGGTGCTGGGAAGATGGCTCACTAGAATAAGTGCTTTCCTGGCAAGTGAAATAGCCTGAGTTCAATCTCCAGTTCTACAAAAAAAAAAAAAAAAGAAATCAAGGCTTGTATCAAGTAAAAAGACTGCAAATAATCTATCACTCTATCTTAAGGAATTAAAAAAGAATCAAACCAAACCAAACTCTAAATTATTAGATGGAAAGAAATAAGAGCAGATCACAAATAAAATAGAGAATAACACAAATGATCAACAAAATCAAGAGCTGATTCTCAGAAAAAATAAAATTGACACATCTTTATCCAGTTGAGAAAAGATAAATGACTCAGATAAATAAAATCAGAGATGAAAAGTGATGCATTAGTACTGACACAGAAAAATTCAAATGACTTTTAGAGGCTATTATGAACATGAGCAAATCTGACAACCAATAGGAAATGAACAAATTCTTGAAAACAAATACTTTATCAATATTGAATATTAAGAAAAGGAAAAACTGAATGAAAAAAATGTGAATAATAAGATTAAATCACTAAGAAAAATTCCCCATTGAAGAAAAGTTCAGGACAAATGGCTTCACTACTGCATTTTACCAAATATTTATACTTATTGTCCTTAAATTATCCCAAACTAGAAAAAAGCAAATAATTCTTACAAACATTCTATAAACCAACATTACCCAGATACCAGAGCAGAAAGCATGAGACGGAGAGGGAAAAGGATGGGTGGAGAAAGAGAGAGAAAGAAGTGGCCACTTGGAGAATATATAAGCAAAATTCCTTAGCAGAATATTAGCAAACTGGTATATCAAAAAATTTATCCCCCATGATCAAATGAGATGTACCCTAGAGATACAAGAATGAGTCAACAGATACACATCAATAAACACTGAACACCACCTCAACAGATTGAAGCACAAAAGCCAAATAGCCATCTCAATGATTCAGGAAATGCATTTCATAAAATCTGACATCCTTCCATGACAGACCAATGAAGAAGTTATATTTAGAAGGAATGTGAAGACTATATAATAGGCCAACAGCTAACATCATACTGAATGGAAAGAGCTGAAAGCTGCCCTTTGAAAATCTGAAACAGGACAGAGATGCCCACTTTCACTGTTTCTGTTCCACAAAGTTTTGAAACCCCTAGTAAGAGAAGTCTGGCCAGAGAAAGAAATAAGGGCATTCAAACTGGAAACCCGAAAGCCAAGTTGCCATTATTTGCAAATGACATCATTTTGTATATAGAAATCCCCAAAGACCCTACAAAAAAAGTTAGAACAACATTTTAATTTCAAGATACAGATTTGATATACGAAAATCATTCGTACTACTATATGCTGATAACAGATTATTAGAAATCGAAATCAAGAAACTAATCCCATTTATAAGAGATACATTTTGAAGCAATGAGGAGAGAAAATGAATGGCAGGGGATCATGAATATGATCAAGGTGAGATACATACATATACAAGTTCCCTCAGAAGAATGTGATTATTATGTATTGAAAAAATATGCTAATAATTAAGAAATTGAAAAGAGATAAAGTAAAAAAAAATAAAATTCTACGAAACATATTTTACAAAAGAGGTAAAATAGCTCTACAATAAAATTTGTAAATGGGGATAAAAGACACTGAAAAAATGAAAAAGCACTCTGTGTTCATATATGGGAACAGTCAGTATTATATTACTTGATTTCAAAATATAATACACCAAAGTTGTAGTAATCAAAATAGCAGAACATTTGTATAAATACAGACATATAAACCGCTGGAGCAGGATGACATTAGACCCCAACTCTCATCACTTCTAAAAGATCAATATTGATAGGAAATATAATTGTAAGCATTGAAACTATGAAATTATTTAAAGAAACTTAGAAAAAATGCTTCAGAATATTGGAATAGGAAAAGCCTTTTTTGGATAAGACCCCAAAGCACATCAAAGTAAAAAATAAACAAAAACAAGACCAATAATCAGAGCAAAGAGAAAATATGATGAATTAAAAAAATATATTTGTAAACCGGGTGTGGTGGCATGCACCAGCTCTGGGGAGGCTGTAAATAGGAGGATCACTAGGAGTTCGATGTAGCAGTGAGACCTTGCACACTCTGTAGAACTTTCCCTAAGACACACACACACACAAAAGAAAAAAAAAAAAAATTTACATACTCTCTACCTGGCAAAGAGTTAGTATCCATAATATAACAAGAACTATTGTCTAGATAGCAACAAATCAGATAACCTAATTAAAATACAAGGAAAAGGGCTGGGGAGATAGGTCAGTAGAAAGTTCCTGAGTTCAATTCCCAGTACCACAAAACAAAACAAAACAAAAAATACAAGGAACAAATATTTCTTAAAAAGGAGATATTCAAATGGCCAGCAGGCAAACGAATAATTAATCAACACATTAATCATTAGGGAAATGCAAATCAAAGCCAGAGAGAGATATCACCTTTCTCTAGTAACAATGGCTATGAATAGAAAGACAAACAATATTGAGGGCTGATGTGGATATGGAGAATAGAAGCCCTGCACTTGTTCTCAATGGTAATGTAAATTAGTAGAGTTGTTATGGTAAATAGTATGGAGGTTGCTTTAAAAATTGACAGTAAATCTACCATATGACCCAGCAATTCCACTACTGGCTACATAACCAAAGGAAACAGAGTCAGTAAAGCTGAAGCAGCTGAAGAACAGATGCAGAAGATGCTCTGTGTGTGTGCAACGGCGCAGTATTCTCTAACAAAAATGTGAAGCTCTGTCATTTCTGACAACATGGCCAGAATTGGAAGTTGTAATGTAAAACAAATTTATTCAGATACAGAAAGATAAATACACCCTTATCTCGCTTGTGTGAAATCTAACGTGTTGACCTTGAACTTGAGAGTGGAAAGGAGGCTACCAAAGGCTAGGGAGGTGGAGGGCGATGGATACAGGCTCCACAGTGAATACTAAGTTACAGTTGGGTTAGAGTGAAGTTCTGCTGCGTGGCAGATAGCGATTAGGTGTTAAATATATTACAAAGGCAGAAGACAGGATTTTGAATGTTTTTACCATAAAGAAATAATAAATATTGGATATTCTGGTTTATATATTACATGATGTATACATATTCAGACATCATATGGTACTCCACTAATATGTATAATTTTTATGTATATTTAAAGTAAATTTCATCTAAGTTAAAAATAACAGTTGGATAAAAAGATAAAGGAAATTTTTCTCAGGAGCCATAAAGCTATCTTTTTAAGGATTGAAGCTTAAAGCCAACTTGCTTTGACCCACATATGGGTTGCAGTAAGTGAACTATGGTTTAAGTAAATAGTAGAGTATGTAAAAATAGTAACATTGGGAAAATAATAAACCAGCGGCCATGCATAAGCCAAATCTCGTGTGTTCCTGTTCCTGAGATGGAACAGGAAAGAAAAATTGGAAATCCTTTGCAAAAATCCTCATTAAAAATCATTCTCTGTGTCTATGTCTGTCTGTCTTACTAGTCTCTGTCTCTGTCTGTCTCTGCCTCTCTGTCTCTCTGCTTCTCTGTCTCTCTCTCCCTCCTTCTCTCTCCCCTCTCTCATTTCTGTTGATCCTAATCCACAATCTTGTATCTACTTCCTGTGACTCTTTCACAGCCAGAATCAACTCTTAAATCAAATGTCTAAAGTCCAATTCAAAGCCCAGTTCAAATCAGCCAGCAGATGGCAATTTGTAAAACCAAACATATGATCTGTATCGTGGCAAAGTATTGTCAGCCTCTTAGCAAGGTTATCAGAGGTAAGACTACTGGCACTAAAATATCATTTACTCAAATCCTGTAGAATTTATTTTAATACCATTTGACTAGTGTTACTTTGTTAGAGAAATTCGTTTTAAAAGTCTGATCTATTTTTGTTTTAATTGATATATTTTATGATGGTAACAGAGGCCCAAGGAAGTTCTTAAGAAATGCTTGTTCATAAACTATGTAAAATCTTGCTTTTCTTATAAATTGCAGTAACCTTTTTCTTAGAGTAAACAATTCTGATGTTCCCTCTTTTTTGAAGAGAGATCTGAGTCCTGAATTTAAACCATTTTTCCTTTATCTGTTAACTGATATAATGAAATAAATGTGAGACAGAATATTGATTCCCACAAGGAACGAAGCTCACCATACCGTTTGTCATTTTCTTATTGCTGGGACAAAAACATTCAACATCAACCACTTAAAAGCGGACAGTTTCATTTGGCCTATTTTTAGAGGCTCCGTCCACAGTCACTTGGCTCTGAGGCAGAAGTGGCGTGGCAAAGGAGAGTGGCTTGTGCCCTAGTGGCCAGGAAGCAGCAAGAGACAGCAGGAGCCAGGAAGAGGCACCCTTCAAGGTCACAACCTCAGTGGCCAGCCTCAGCGACTTGTCAGGTACCACCCGTTGACAGCAGACTCAGCTGCTGACCTGATTATTGGGTGAATCCTCCAGTGAGTGTAGTGCTTCTGCCCCCAAGACTAAGAAAGTTTTGGTTAATGTCCTAAGCTAAGTCATAACGCTGTTCGGTAACATTGTTACTGAGGATCTCTGATACAGGCATAGCAGAAAGTTAACATCATCTTTCCTATACTCTTAAAAATCCAACCTGAGGCTATTTATACCTCTATGGATATCCATATCCGTGATCCATGTCATAATACCTGAATTCATCTCCTCTTACAACACTGTGTTACGTCGGATCATTAGAGAGGCAGCAATCATTGCAGATTGAATCAGTTCCTAATATTAGGGGTAAAAGCCAGTGTTTATGATTCCACTGCTTGCAGTTTTCATCTTGAAATATGTGCACATGAAGTGTGAGTTATGACCAAGGTAGATGCCAGCACTCTGTGTCCTGGATGGTGGGTAGCACGTCTCCAGAATTCACGTTAATAAATGATCTGATGGGTTCCACAAGCAGCATTTGGCGAGTGGGACAGGGGAGAGACAGCCACCTAGGGATACACTGTATATGCAAAGCCCAGTGTTGGGAAGGCCCTGGGGAAGAAATGTGCTCACATTTTCTCAATAGCAGAGCACGTTTGTGTTTGCCTGAGTGTGAACAGGAATGGATCAGTTAGCAGCGGACTGAGCCCCTTTGCAAAAGGAACTGCAGAGATGCTGCTGTTGACCCAGTTTAGTTGGGGAGACTAATCATGTAGTGAAATAAGAATTGCATTTTCTACAAATGAAACCAAAGGTCAGAGTAAAACCAGAACAAGCCAGATTCCGTGTTCTCTAACATTCAGGTACAATTATTCAAATTCCCCTGTCCTAAAGGTAGGGCTGCTTCCTGACTCCAGAAGAGAGGTGCCCCTGCAAGCAGGTGGCTGTGAGGCAAAGAAGGGAGGACTCCAAGTGAGAACAGCAGTCCCAGGAAGAAGGTACTGTTAATTTCACTGTCAACTCCTTTCTTCTTTCTCTTTCACTTCTGGACCCAAACCTAATAATTCATTCCAATCATGCCTTTTTCCAAAGCTAATAGCATTTAAAATATGAAATGGATACTTTGTATGATGAGTGTATCCTCTCCCGTGAGAAAAGAAACTGTTCTCCAAGGTCCCTAGACTCACATCCACACATACCTTAATGTGTGTGTGTGTGTGTGTGTGTGTGTGTGTGTGTGTGTGTGTGTGTAGAGGAGGTTGACTTGATAGATATCTAAAGAAAGGCTTCTATTTCTGAGTGATTTACCAGAATGCTAGCACCATTAAGAATTAGAAAACAAAGGCAGCTTTCTTCCAAAAATGCAAATAGAGAGTTTAAAAGTCTATGTCCTTCATTCTGTAAATATTTTGGAAAGCCTAACCTTAGACTAGGAACTGCTATAGCTGGTGAGCTAACATACTGTGATGGCTGACCTCAAAAAGTTTATAATCTAGCTGAAAAGGTAAACAAATGAGAACTAATCGCAGTCATAATAAGGGAAAGGCAAAGTCCTATAGAAGCGTAGATCTGGGCAACCCAACTGCGCAGAAAATTCTGTCTGCCAAGAGGAGGAGGTGCCACAGGGACAGGAGCAAGTTAGAGGTGAGCATTCCAGCCCAAATGGACATTATGTGTGGAGGGCTATAGCAAGACAGTAAATGATATTCTAGGAGAAAAAAATACAGCTGAACTAGAACTTACACCACTAAGCATCTGGGAGGAGTAGTGCGATCAAGGCTACACAGGCAAGTGGGACCAAGTTCAAGTTTAAGAGCTTCCTGGTGTGCCCTAGGCAACCGCATGGTCTAAGCAGAGTTTAACAATTAAAAGAATTCTTTTTTTTTTTTTTTTGTCTTTTTGAGACAGGGTCTCGCTATGCAGTTCAGGCTGGCTTTAAGCTCTCTGTGGAATGAAATTCTTTCTTTAAAGGTTTAAATGTATCTCTCAGTAGCATCTTACTACCAGCTTCTTTTATAGGGATGTGTGGGCATTAGGAATGGACCTAAGTACTGGATGGGAAAGAGGTTTAAACTGAGGTTTCAGCCGCTGTAGCTCCTAAAATTCCCATAGCCAGGTGCCTTGGGTCTCATTTGCCCAAGTCAAGCATGATTTTAACAAGCATGGATTGTGATACTCTTACTGCAGGATCACTGCGAAACAGTGACACATATTTGGAATAAGAAACACATGTTTTTAAAACTAATGATTTTGCAGTGCTAGGAATTAAACCCAAGGTCTTAATCAGACTAGGTGCACCCTCAAGCACTAAACTATATCGCAAACTTAGAATGTTTCTTTATTGGAAATATATGTTCATTTTCAGAAAATATATTTCACTCGATCTTAATTTCATTTGATCTGAAATTTTGAAATGCCAAATAGCAAATACAGGACTTTGAACTACTAAGACTCTTCTTTCTCTGTCATCGGTGCACTTTTTCCAAATGAAAACTGATTATGTTTTAGGGTCTTGGCTTAAGGTGTTGTTTTAAGAGCATCATGAAAATATTTAGCAAACATTTTCAGTAATAAATTTTTTAAATATCTGTTTTTATCCTCCTCTTAATGTTCTTTTTCATGATAGCCAAAACACTTAATCCACTCCAGGGATGAATTTCATGTAAAGTTTTATGCCTCAAAACTGAACTCAGTTTTTTACTGGCATTGAACGCAACATCTGCAAGCCATTAAAAGGAAATTCCTTTGGAAAGCATCAGAGTGTGACTTTACTGAATGATTTCACTTGGAATAGAGTCGCTTGTATGTTTCATGGTATTTCAGAAGTAGTTATGACCCAAACTAATGAAGACAAATCTCATTTTACTTAAATATTTGAAATTAGTTTTCATAAGTTAGTTTTCACGGGGAACTACCCGTTCAGGCCCCGCTCCAGTCCCGCTCTCAGACAGGAGCTTTTCTTTCCTCTCAAAAAAATAGGTTCAGCCGGGCATGGTGGCGCATGCTTGTAATCCCAGCACTCGGGAGGCTGAGGCAGGAGGATTGTTGTGAGTTCGAGACCAGCCTGAGCTACAAAGTGAGCTTAAGGCCAGCCTGAACTGCATAGTGAGACCCTGTCTCAAAAAGA